>PVJX010015193.1:0-43137 GCA_004027295.1 Dolichotis patagonum
AGAACTGAAAACATCATACCACAGTGATATATGTGCACCCATGTTTATAGCAGCACAATTTGTAATAGCCAGATCTTGGAAACAAGCTAAGTGCCCATCAACTGAGGAATGGATAAAAAAGTTGTGGCATTTTTATACAATGGAGTACTACTCAGCTATAAAGAATGATCACATCGAGATATTTATAAATAAATGGACACGACTTGAGACCATTCTCTTAAGGGAAATAAACCAAACTCACAAGGGTAAATACCATATAGTCTCCCTAATATGAGATTTGATAAGAGTATATAAGACTTTATGGCAAGCATGAGTCTCCATCTCATAGCTTCAAAGTCTTTCAAAGTTTTAAATCATCAGTTGGAATGGTGTTATCCTGTTTTGTTTGACTATATCATACTTGATGATATGAATAGCTGTTCTGAAGAAAACAAAACATTATGACAGCTATTGCTGATTTAATATCCTTCTTAGAAGTCTTACCATGCTTTTTTTGTTCTACTACCATTGGTTCTATCTATCACATTGTGTCTTATTGGAATTTGAATATGTGTGATAGTTCAAACAAATTTTTTTCTTTTTTTATCAAAAATGAGATAGTATAGTACCCATTGATCATTTTCTGTTATTCGGTTCAGAAAGCCCTGTAATTCTTTCACTCTATGCATGGCTTTATACTATTGTGATATGTTTGATATTATTGTAAATGAAACTATGCTCAACTATAGCAGAGTAAGAGATATGGTGTTAGCTACTGTTGATGTCCAGTTGACTTAATGTAAAGTACTGTGTTGCCTATGTTGTCCTGTTCTGATCTGCTCTGTACTGCCCCCTTTTGTTTTATTCTCTTTCAAATTAAAAAAAAAATATTTCTACTGATCTTTGTAATGGGAGGTGAGGTGCATGGAGTCACTTTCAAAAGCTGTCAAATGCCCTTATAATTTTATATTTGCAACTCTTTGCAGTAGCTGTTAGTTGTTCCTTTTACAGAAGGTAAAACTGAGTTTCAAAGTTTAACTTGTATAAAGTCAGAAGACAACCTAATGGCAGAGCACATCAATCTCATTGCTTGCTTTTACTCTGTATAAAGTTACTTTTAATGAGTTGTTGCTAATAAATTAACAACATTAGTAAGATACCTAGCATCACAATGATCAGTCATCATGAGTTGCTTGAAAGTGACCCTGTTATTGACTTCTGACCAACATCGTATAACACAGGTGATGGGAGGCCATGTCCATGACTGTGTTTATTTGCGTCATCCTGGAAGTAGAGGGTCCCTTGATAGCTCTGCAGGAGTAACTTGCCCCTTGGTAAGATGGCCACGTGGCACCTTTGGGAGCTTAGAAAGGACCCTGGCTGACAGGGAGAAAACAGTGACCTCAGACATACAGCTGCAAAGGAGGAAGGGGGAGAGGGAGGGGAAAGTGCGGTAGAAAGAGGATAATAATTGGGTCGAAACAAATCTCCAGAGGAGAATGTACTCCAGTTGATGCCTTTACTGGGACCTTTTACAGACAGTTCACTTAAGATAAATCCAGACTCCTGATCCATGAAAACTGAAAGTTAATAAATAGATATCATATTGTCACTAAATTTATGCTAATTAGTCATGCAGCAAGAGAAAATTAATATAAACAACATCTGTCTTCATAATGTAATGGTGTTAGGCACACAAGGTACAAGGTATTACACTATACATCTGTGAAGAGAATGAGTTAAGCTGCTTCTTCTGTGATACGCACTTCTGAACCATGAGAAGTCATCTGCTTCATAATATTCATCGGTGCCAATCTATAAGGAACATCCCGTCCACCCCCTCAAGGAAGGCTGCTGAAAGATGAGCTTTTGAAAACCTCCCTATAAGGCATGCAAGTGTTCCAGCAGCAATCAGAAGCATACTGGCTTTGCATGTTTCAACCTGAATCTATAGGCTCTGAAGTTTGGTTAAAAATTGGTATTCCTTCACTTTCAAGATGATAAAGCAGCCTAGCGTCATAACTGGTTCTCATCTTCATCTTTCTTCTTTCACCTCCACATCTGCATGTGTATCATAAACACCCTCCCTTCTGGGAGGGAAGGGTATAACAATCCACGTGGATTCTTCCTTTTATCATATGAGTGTACCAACAATTAAATTCAGAGAAAGACTATTACAGAGTGGTAAACAGTTCTTGTCCACATGGAAGACACATAGAATCATCTGTTTGCTTTGGAAGGAGTGATGGGACACCTGGATGGTCAACGGGCAAAAACTGTAGTTCCAGCTCTGTTTCCATCCCAGAAGCATTTTCCTTCCACAATGGTTATAGAGTTGACTTATACTCTAAGAAGATAACATAGTACCTAGACAAGCAGAAGTACATTGATAAAAAAAAATAGCAATAACAGACACTTATTCCCAAAAACTGTAAATGAGGTATTCTTGTCTTTTATGAAGACTTGTGGGACAGATTAATTTGGTAGTTGGTAAACATGAAGATTTGTTCTTATTCTAAACAATGAGTTTGATAATGAATTAAAGCATAAATTTTACAATTAGAAAGAGATTTTTAGCTCCTTTTGTGGTTAAGGAACAAATCTAGATTCTTTGCTGGGCAATGGTTCTCTATCTGGACTTCCTGATGAAATCATTCAACAAATACTGATCCTGACTCTAAGGTACCACCCATGATATGAAGGATTTTTAATCCTCCCAGGTAATTCCAAAATGCACAAGTGGGTTGATGGTCAGTGGATAAGGAAGCTCTTCAGATGGCTTACAATTCAATTCAGTATAATTAATTAAAATTAGGATTTTCAATGAATAAATACTTTTCTTTCAGGGACTAATGGCATTTGATCATTCTGCTTTCCTTTTCCATGATTTTTTTCCCTGTCTGCTAGATGATCTTGACCTTTTTGTAGGATTACTTCCCAGAATCTTTCTCTCCTTTCTGACTTGTCAAAGTAACCCCAGTATTTATTATCTGAGTAAGAACAAGACACAAAGAGAACTCATTGGCTCATTCCGTAGAAAAGTATTTATTAAATAACTCCTTCATTACTATTATGGTAAGTATTGAAATGCAAAACAAAAAAAAAAGATTTAGTGCCTGCCCTTAATAACTACAGTCTAGTGGTAACAGATGAATATCAAAGTACTAGTACACTTTTCACTCTTAGAAGTTACATTATAGTACAAGTGCAGGAGAGACATTACTAGAGCGCTGAAATATGATCTGGTAAGTTGAAAGATGTTTTGCAGGTAGAAACTAAACTAATCCATGAAAGATAAATATTACTATTCCAACTAATCAGTCAAGGAGATAGATAACTTCTTGTAGTTAGAATGAAGAACACCTATAAAACTATGAGTGTGTGAACACGGAACCACCTAGTGTGAGTGTGTGGGTATAGAGGAAATGTGGACCAGAGAAGAGGGGTGCAATAGCGTTATCACACTAAACAATATCCTAAAGATGCTCACCAGTTTGGGGGGTTTTCTCAAGCACTTTGTCGCAGCAATGAAGCACTGTTGGCACAATTCCATGGTAAATATATGGGGGAAAAGGTGAAATCATTCCTATTTATCAATGAGAGAATAAGGCCTCAAACTTTAAGTGTTGTTTAAATTTAGATGCCAGAGCCAAATGTTACCTAACTTTGACCCCAGAGCCCAAACACACCTCCTCCACTCTATAATTTACCTCGAGGAAAATGAGATCACTAGACTAATGCCAAAATGATACGTGTGTCATAACTTGTCTTCCATAGAGAACTTAGCTTTTTTTCATCATCAATCTCTCCTTGGTTGTTACTAAATTAGTATTTTGCTTCCATAACAATGCTCTCACATCCATTTTGGGTGTGTTCCAGATATTTGAAACCTCCCACAGAATTTTACTGTGTACTCAAAGACTGAGAACCAATTTAAAAATGAGTTGGGAGACTTCACAGGGAGAGTACAGCTCAATTTTGAATAGATAGCCGACATGTTCTTAGAATCCTTTTCACTTCTAAATTAACCCAAGTGCTGTGACTTTCCACTAGAAAGAAAATACCAAACTTATGTTTGACAAACCTCTCCAACCCGTATGGAAGCAGCTAAACCATCTTTGAGCAGCAATTGAATAACCCAAGGTAAAATTATGAAATTGGTTTCTGAGTAAAATTGATGATTTTAAATGACCTTCCCATACTACTGGGTTATGGCCTTTGTTACATAATTAAGAATTTACTACTATGATGACAACATCAGGAAGTTTGTTGGTTTGTTTTTTGTAGGGTTGATTTTCATATTCAGCATGTATAGCAGATACTTGTCTCAGCCATGCATTCAAACTAAAGATTAACCTTAGTAGGGAAGGAGGAGTAAAAAAGAAATGCACAGTTAATTCTAATGTTTTAAATCCTCCTGTTCAAAAAAGGTTAAAAGGAAAATTTTTGAAAACAGTTTGTATCAATCTGATCGATTATTTAGAGAGACTCACTTCGAGTTACAGAGATGACCAAGAACAAAAAGAGAAGAAAGAATGTGAGTATAAAAAAGAAGACCCAAGAAGAGAAGAAGAAAGAAAATGAGGAGGAAGAAAAGAGGTTGCAAAAAACTATCTAATTCAGAGGAAAAACAAAAAATAAGAAATATTCAGAGGCTACTTCTTCACAGCCATATGGACTAAATAACAAAGAACAGGCCCTACTATTAACCAAAATAAGCTGCCAAAGTACAGGAGTATGCAAAAAATAACAAAGCACTTAATTATATAGTGACAGTTGCTGCGCTGGGGATTTCCCAGAGATTAATGGAGCAGCTGGGAAGAACTGATGGCCCTGGGGACAGTCAAAATGATCCCAGTCAATGAATAATTCCCAGGAAAAGCATCTTGTTAACTTTGCCATTAAGCAGAAAATGCAGGAGGCCTTGGATGCTTGGTTTGTTTTCCTCTTTTTCCTCCTATTAGAAAAAAAAATTAGCTCAGTGAATAGTTTGCTTTCAATTAAGATTCCTATCGACATAATTCGACTGTCTGGGACACCTCTCACTATGGCAGTCTTAACCCTGGATAGAACTTTCCCACTACCCTATGCTAGACTACTAATTATGACCGTGATAACTTGAGGAGATGGAAGGGAGAGAGTAGGCTATAAAAATCGATCTTCAAGAGGTAGCAGAATCAGCTCCCAAGTCAACAAGTAAGATTAAGGTACAATGATAAATACTAAGTCAAAGACACTATTCTTGCGGGACAGCAAAGCTTACGATATGCCTGAGAATGAACACACAATTCCTAGCACAGTTAAATAGGTGCGGACTCTGTTAGCACAGACTTTAAATGTGACTGCACTGGAAGCCAGCCTTAGGCCAGGTCCTTCGGCCCAAGATCTGAACACTATTCCTAATTGGCTCCCAATCAGTGACCAGCTGTGACACCGTTAGCTCTGATGTTTGACCATGTAAATTTAAAAAGTCACATGGATTTAACACCTTTTCTTGATCATTTGACTATTTTAAACAGTCAAACTAAATACTTTGAGGTGCTGTATTGAGCAGTGCATGGTGAATTACACTGATGTGAATCTTCCTTATGACTTTATATGACAAGAATTCCATGTTGGTCTCCTGTAGTTTATCAAGAAATAGACAAATACCACAGATTTAAGGACTTAGAGAATTTTTTCCTACCAGTGTAATAAGAATCCAAATCAAGTTACAGAGTTCCAGAACTAAAATGAGCAATAGCTACTGGGAGAAAATGACTTACTTTCCCTAGGTCACAAGGCTCATTAGTGATGAAGTCCAGCCTTCTGCTCCCTATCCCTACCCTACCCAGGGTCCTCTATTTCCACAAGTATTTTCTTTTTCTCACACATCCAGCTTTAATGCTTTTGTGGAAGAGATATTTATGCTTCACGCTCCAGTAGAATATTGCAACAGGATAGGCTTTTGACAAAGGCTGAGAAAGCACACTCTGCCCAGAGATGTAAGCTTAGATAACCACTGTTACTCAGAGAAGGTCACAGTGTCTCTGCTGATGTATTCTGGAAGTCACGCAAACACAGACAGCCTTCTAATCTATAAGCAGTCTTCTACGATCAGCAGGCATGAAGAGATGCCCAGAGAGAAGGCAGGAGTACAATGGTGAAAAAGAATGATATTTGGGGTTAATTCTGACTCCTGCCCTGGGCATATACTTTATCTTCTCTGAACTTCAACCTAGAAATGCAGATATATTTTATATAATTAGTGTGAAAATAAAATTATTTTGAAAAAATTTAAATGTATTTATCACATAATGGATGGATATAATATGTGCTTAGACCAAAAATATATTAAAACTGTATTTAGTATATAATAATACACAATAGTATCAGTTTATTTGCTTTTCCTTCAAAGGGCTTTTCCAGCCAAAATTGTAGCCCTGCAGATATTCTACTTGAGAAAAGAAAACTACTGTCCTTTCCACAGCTTTCTGTTCTCCATTGTCAGTAGTTAAGAGAGTGCCCCAGACCTCCATATGTCCTCAGAGTAGAAAGATCCTATCACTGAAGGAAAACACATTCCATATTACCTCTCATCCCTATAAGCCCAGTAGAATTTTCTGTGATGATAGAAAATCTGTGTTTGCAATGAACCTGCTTATATTACTGCAATAGCCTCCTAAATGGTGTTTCAGTTTCTTCTTGGCTTTTAATCGCTCCCTGGCAAATATATACCTAAATTGTATTTTTAGCATAGAAACTAGAATAGTGCTGTCAAACAAAGTCATATTGTAGCAGTCCTCTGCTAAACATATTCCAGTGGCTTCCCATCTTGTTCCAATAAGAGTCAAAGGCTTCACTGTGATCTACAGCACTGTGGATGTAAATGGTTTCACCACTCCATGAATCTCTCACATTTTTTCCTTCCTTCCCTCCACTCCGTTCCATCTAAACTGACCTTTCTTCTCATACTTATAGAACTCTGCACTTGCCGTTCCCTTACATGAAGCACTAGTCTTTCAATGTTTTCTCCCATGCAGTCTTCTCACTGGGACATTCTCTGACCACTGTACTCAGAATTGCTACCTTCGACATTCTGTTTCTATTCCTATCATTTTTCTTTTATAGCCATCACCATCTGACATACTACAAGTTGTACCAGTAAGTATTAATTTTCTTATTATGCCTCTCCCCTTTTAGAAAGCAAATTACATTTGTTAAAACTATTTCGTTCACTGCTGTATTTTCAGAGCCTCACATAGTGATGGCCACAAAGAGGTGGTAACTAAACATTGAATGAATGATCCTATGACTAGAGGAGTAAAAAGAAGGGTCTTCTGGAAGAGGAATCTGCACAACTCTCACTAAAGTGGAAGATTCAAAATTGGAGAACTTGGTGAATCGGTATTCAAAAAGTTCATGGAAAAACAGAAAGCCCCAGCCTCCTGGTTATCACCTATATCAGCAAACTAAGACGTGTGGTATTAAGAAGCCAGTATGATTTCTTATACTCTACAATACCTGAATATGCTATTTTCACAATGCTCAATTCCTGTCCTATTAGTAATGAAACATATCACTTTCCTTAGTAAAATAAGGGAGAGAGGTTAAGGTTATACTATATAAAGTCCCCAGGATCTGCCTGGCTCCTTAGCTGGTTAGGGCTGAGGTTAAGGAGGGGTTCAACAAATTCAAGTAAAGAGATGGGTTGTGTAAGTACCATAGATCCAAAGTCCTGTGGTAAGACACCCGGGCAGCATGGGAAGCCAGCTTGAGTCTACAGTGAATTCTCAGATTCAAACGATGAGGAGACATTTGAGATGCTCCAACACCTAAAAGCATTGGTAATAGGTTATGTTCATATACGTCATAGTCCTAGATTTGACCAAAGATGGAGAAGATATTCCTTAAGTCAACCCAACTCTGATAGTGATGAGAGATTTCATTACTTGGACATTTCAGGTTAAGTGTCTAAAAACAGAAAGGACAGATACAAACAAGAAAGAAGCTCTTCTAATTTAAGGCTTATACAAAAGAACTTTCTCTTGCAGAGGCATCCAGAGCAGGAATATTCATTTCCTGTTGCTTTCTAACAAATTGTCACAGATTTAGGGGCTCAAAGCAATACACTCTCTTATCTCCAAGGTTTAATGGGTCAGAAATTTTGCACAGTCGAAGTATTTGCTGGAGCTGTGTTCTCAGCAGAGGCATGACCTAGGAAAGATCCACTTCCAAAGTCCCTCAGATTCTTGGTGGAACTTGTTCCTTAAAATTGCAGGTCAAACAGGTTCTGTTTTGAAGCTGGGTGACAGCCAGGACCCCTCTGAGCTCCACACAGCCCTCTCACACCAGGGAAGCGTCTTAAAAAGGAACAAGTCTGTGAAGACAGAGCCTTTTATAATGCAATTTAATTATAGAAGTGGCATGTCATCACCCTTGTCATTTTCTATTGGTTAGAAGCAAATTAAAGATTCTGTCTGAACTCAAAGAGGGCGGACATGACTCACTCAGGGCCGTGTTAGGGTGTGTCCATTACACCCACGTAGCATCCATACAGACTTCCAGAAATCAGGGTCACAGTCACAGGACACTGCCATCCAAGATAACATGGGATTATGTGTAGACTAAACTATGGATTTCAAAAGATCCTAGATGTGGAATTAACATTCTAAACAATTATCTTCCTTTTCCTCCTCACAAGAGTACCTTCCTCAGACTTCACAAACTTGTTCTCTTTCTTTCTGAAGTGCAGAGTTCCAGGCTATGGTACTCCTTGCTAGAACAGTTACAGGCAACTGAGTTGGACTGAAATATTACAGGCAGTCAGACAGGGCCAGGCCCTCGAAGGAGCCAATATAGAAGACTAGATACCTTGCAACTGTTGGGGAGACAGACACCTCCATGTGGACCAGACTGCAAGAGAAAAGATAAAACAAATACACTCACATACTTCTTAAGGATAAACATCAGGGATTGATAGTCTAAATAGGTCTCTCCTCCCTGAGAAAGCCTGGAGACACTAACCCAACCCCCTACCAGAAGAAACCTCCTCTATATGCATGCCTGCTTACTACACTTCTCCAGTCTTATTGGTTGGCCATTGTTCTGTCCCACCTCTTGCCCATCTTTCGAATTCCTATTTTTTCCCCACCTTGGACCTGTCTCACCTTAGGGGTTTGCTTTATAAAATCCCTAGAAAAGACAAGGTCTTCAGCAATTCACTCGGGACCCCTTCTGCCTCTCTCTCAGACAGAAGCTTTCTCCCTCTCAGTAAATATATTCTGCTCTTAACCTCCATTTTGCCTAAAATTCATTCTTCAATTTTAGAAGACACAAACTCATACTGGACATCTAGTAGGTTGGGCACTTCCTTCCTCTATATGAGAACTGCTGTAGTAGCCTCTCATTGGTCTCTCAGCCCCACTGACCCTGCCCCATTTTCTTCATATAATCTATTCCCAACAGAGAAACCAGGGTCAGTTTTTTTTTTCTGAAAATATACATCTGGTAACACCTGTCCCTAATTCAACGTCTTTACCAGTTACACATTACACTGAGGTTAAGCCACGAACTTCTTAACATCTAGTCTCTGCTTATCTTGCCAGCTTCCTCTCTCTATCCTGCCATTAAACTCCAAGATCCAGTCAAGATAACTATTCCTTTGTTTTTCAAAAGTTCCATCCTTTTTTCTAGCTTCCACTCCTGTAACCCTATTTCTTCTGTCTGAAACACATTTCTATATCCCTCATCCCTTCTATCTTCAGTGAGTTCTCACTTGGCAAATTCGTATTCATTTTCAACTCCTTGGTCTCTAATCCCACTAAGTTAAGTGTGGTTTCTACATTTTCTCATAGGTCCATGTACTTCTCATATCCTGGCACTCATGGCTTTGTCAGGATCTGCCTGGCTTCTTAGCTGCTAAATCAATAAGATTAACATAGAGATTGACCTAGTGGCTGCTAAGTGGTGGCTGAATAAACAAATGCCAAGTTTTATTGGAAGCAGCTATCTCGACAATATCCATGCCTTGTCATCATTTCGTTTTTAATGTTGAAAGCTGTAGAGAGATAACAAACTATCACCTGAGCAATAATTTTCATTTTGAGAAAATTTTACATGTACAAAGGATCTGTTAAAATGATACTGAGCCCCATAGACCTTTCACCCAGGTTCGTGTAACGTTCACAATTCATGTAATCCCAGTGTGGTTATCAAAACTAAGAAATTAACATTGGTGCCATACTGGTAATTAAATTATAGCTTTTATTTAAATTTCTCCATCTTTTCTAATAGTGCTTTTCCCCATTTTTCCCCATTTGCAGAACATAATCCAGGATCCCACATTACATTTACTTGCTATGTATCCTTGGTCTTCTCCAATCTCTTACATTTCCTCAGTGTTTCCTTTCTTTAATGACCTTGATACTTTTAAAGAGTACTGGTAAACTATTTTGTCAAATATCTTTAAATTTGAGTACCTGATGGTAAACTGTAATTAGACTGAAGTTAGTCATTATTGGAAAGAATGTTGCAAAAGCGATTTGCTCTTCTCACTCCATTAAATCAACATGTCCACTGCCTAAGTCCTAGTGATACTAACCTTCAGTATCACCTCAGCATGTTTTCACATGGCATCTGCCAAGTTTCTTGATTGTAAAGCTATTTTTTTCCTTTGCAATTAATAAGTGTTTATTTTAGTAGTAGTACTTCGAGGCTATGCAATTATCTTATCTCTGCTCAAATTTTCACCAGGTAAAACCACTGATCATTGACTACATCAATTATTATGCTGGTGGTTTAATATTATCTTTTTCCCTATGCTGTCTGTATTCAGAAATTGAAGTGTTTGTTAAGGAAGACTTCTTTCTTCTTTATTACTTTATTCAGTTATTTGTATCAGTATAGACTCAAGGATATCCATTTCTTACAGTGGTTTAAAATTAATGTCATTGGATTTCTGTTGGTGTGTGTGTGTGTGTGTGTGTGTGTGTGTGTGTGTTTGTGTGTGTTCAAACTGTTTCAAATCTGACTGCTGGGGAATTCTTTCAGGTTGGTTGATATTATGGTTGATACAATGTGTCGACTTGAGAACTTTAGAAGTTTAACTAAGAAACTCAGTAGGGAACCATGGTTCTTACTTTGTAAATATTCTCACCTGTGGAAGAGGAGGGCAAGGCGATTGTGTGAGTGCTATACCTGCCCTGGATGGGGAATGGCCTGTGTACATCATAAGGAACCCCTTTTGCACTGGCTGCTTTTGTTGGCTGTGCCGTGAAGTATTGCCCCTCAGCCATGCCACCCTGCCTTGGAGCCAGCTGATTATGGACTGAAACCTCCACAAACAGTGAGCTAAATAAACATTTCCTTCCTTCATTCTGGATGTCAGGTATTTTGTCTCAGCAAGAGAGAAAGTAACTAAGACAGTAGATATGCTTACTAGTGCGCTCTCTCTCTCTTCTCTCTCTCTCTCTCTCTCTCTCTCTTTCTCTCTCTCTTCCCCCCACATACTCTTCCCTCTCCTCTCTTTTTCCCTTCTTTCTTACCTCTTTCCCTTCACTTCTTTCTTACTTTCTGATAACATAAGATGTTCCATGCTAGTCTTTCATTTTCATGTCCCAGACCTGGAAGTGACTACATTTAATATCGAAGAAATCTTGGTTCCTTTTATTGGGGGAATTTATACCTGCTTCTCAGAGCACTGCAATAGTTTAATTCTACACCCATCTTCATGCTTCCTATAGTGGAGACCCCTGTCTGTTCTTCAAAGAAAAACAAGCTTTAAATGCTAGTTTAGGAACTTACATGGATCCCTACTATAATAATGGGTGCACAATATATATTACAGCAGAAAAAGTACTTATCTCTGAGCTGGGAAATAATCCTGATGACTTTCATTTTGACTCTGGGTCTGGTTTGGGTAGAAAAACCATTATATTATAAAAGAAATAAATATAAATGCAATCAAGAGAAATCTGTCTAAAAAATATGTACATTCCAAGCATGTTCTCTTGTTCCTAGATTTCAGTGGTAACAAATGATTGCAGTTATTGTCACTCTAGGAAAAAAATGAATGAATCCATAAAAGGAAGCTTCTTTTTACTCTCTACTTTCCCACCCTTCCCCCCAAAAGCATTTGAATCTGAGACTTCACTTTGCCAGTAGGAGGAAAAAGAAAAAAAAAAAAAAAAAAAAGCAAGTACCTTTACAAGAATATTCAAAACAATGAGTCACAAACTCTGCCAGGATTTAAGATTATTTCCCTGTGTTGAGAACCGTGAGGGGATTATGTTAAATCACATGCTGAAGGGCGGAAAGGAGACAGTGTGCAGCTGGAGGACAGCCCTGTGTGCATGGCACGCATTCACAGGACGCAGGCTGGACTCCAAATAGCAGGCAGGGCCTTCCTTCCAGCCCACATTCCAGGCCTGGCTGTTAAGGGGCCGAGGCAAAGCCATGTAGTTAAGTGTGATCACAAATGATTATTCAGAAGCCACGAGAAGCTGGTGGTCTCTTGAAACACTCTTCCTACTTTCCCACATACTGTCTGCTGCTCTCCAGTTCTCGAAATAAGTATATCCTCCCTGCGAACACGTGCCTTTAAATATGAGCTTATTTCAAATAAATGATTAATATTAAAATAAATGATTTTAATTTTTAAAAATAAGGAAGAAGGAGCAAGTCCTCCTTAAAGCTCAGTGAAATCTCCTAAAGTTCAGTGAAATCTCTATCCTCAATGCTAAGCTTTTTCTTTTTTTCTTTTTCTTTTTTTTTTTTATTAGCATTCCATTATCTCAGATTCATGTGCTGTATATACAGCCTTGGTGTTGTTTAAAAGCCTGGAGCCCATCTCTTCCAAGAATGCTTAACATGATGTTCAGCTCACAGTTGCCAAGAAAGGAATTCTATTTGCTTTATTGGTTAAGAGAAATTCTGTTGACAGCAGCAGGTCTTGTATTATGTCCAGATTTTGGCCTGTGATTGCTGCAGCGTGATACTGGGTTGATTGTGTTGACCACTGATAACTCGATGAAATCCACAGAGCAAATCTTATGGGTGGGGTGTCAGGTTTTATGAGTGCAATTTCTACAACCACCTCACTATCCACTATCCCTGCAAAACCCATTTCCAGCTTGCCAAATGGTACTTGGTAGCTTATACCAAGGATTCATCCCTTGTAATCTTTCAGAAATTTGCGAGTTTTGTTTTGTACTTTTTGTATTTACTTGTGTTATCTTCCAACAGACAGTTCGTGGAAAGTTTTAACCTAGTGCTCAAAGAGTTAGAGAACTTGTCAAATGAATGTTTGTAAAATGGCCTGAGAAAGCTCTTGTGAATGTCATTGAAGTCATAGCTAATGAATAGGCAAGGGTAAATTTTGGAAGATTCTAATTAGTCACCTAGAGATACCTCTGGCAGTGAGGAGATTGCCATAACATCTTCAGGAGTCTGCTTTGGGTAAGGGCCAACGTGGCTAAAGTACTGAAATAGAATGAGAAACAAAATATAGGATAATCCTGCCTCCTTTCTCTTTCATACAAGCTCAGAATGCATAGCCTGCCTGGTTAGGAAATGAAGAATGAGAACAAAAAAAAGAGGTCATTGTTAATTTCCTGCCCACTCATTTTCTCTGCTAAGTAGGTGGCCTTCGCCCAGCTCCATGAATGATTGTATATCTTGATTCTGTAACCGCCATGGAAAATTTCCATTTACCTTCTTAATGCACAGCAAACTTGGCTGTTTTTCTTTTCTTCTCCTTCTTCTTCTTCTTCTTCTTCTTCTTCTTCTTCTTCTTCTTCTTCTTCTTCTTCTTCTTCTTCTTCTCCTCTTCTTCTTCTTCTCTTCTTCTTCTTCTTCTTCTTTTTCTTCTTCTTCTTCTTCTTCTTCTTCTTCTTCTTCTTCTTCTTCTTCTTCTTCTTCTTCCTTTCATTAATTACTCAAGCCATTAGCATTTATTTGTTTCAAACTGAACTGAGGTCAAAAGAAAATCATTTCAAGAAGATGGGAGGAAATCAGAATCAGATGCCATATGCCATAAAACTGCAGCAAGCAGATATCTACAGGTTGCATCACCTATAATAAATACATTGGTAATATGTAATTATCCTCTGCAGAAGCCTCGCAGCTATAGTTAATATCCTATGCTCTTATTCCCAAGTCATGGCTCAAATCAGATGTGTAATAACTTGAAGAGTCACTCAGTTGGATGGATTTTTATTTTGTGTAAATTAATATACTTTCCAAGCTGCAGAGACAAATGCATACGTGGAAAGGACAGAGGTGCCCATTCCTAACACTCAGTGGCTACACATGTGCCCCACTGCAGAGGACACCCCCACAGCTGTGTCTGTGGCCTTGACCATATGGAGGCTATGAGCCTGGGACTTCCCTCTCGCTTCACATCACTTAAAATCTGAGAGCAAGATTTTATTTCCCCCTAAATTTGCACAACTAAGTGACCTTTCTCTAGCCAACACTTTGCTGAGCAGGATTCATACTAAATCCAATGTAAAAACAGCTCTGTAATGTAAGGATTGACCACACTGCCCAGCCTCATGAAACAGAGGATACAGCCAGCCCTTTTACGTATTAAGAAGAGAAGAAAGAACATTTTATTCTGCCCAAGGAAAGCTTTACTGACTGAAGAGATGACCCAGGCTTCCTGAACTGAGATAATTAACACTGTCAGCTTATTACAAAGCTGGCATAAACATGCTAGAAAATGACACCTCTTCTTAATCATTCTTTGCCCTGGAGGAAGTATTTCTCAAATGCATGCAAAACCTACAGCCTTACTCTTCATATTAGCAACTGCATTCAAATTCAAAGCCATGTTGTGAAGGTCAGTCAAATCCACTGCTCCCAAGACTGGGGACTTTGCAATAGAAATACGCGGAGTGAAGGTAAATAAACACAAGAACAAGGAGAAAGATTTTAGTGGTTGATGAGCATTTAGTTAATACTGAAAATAAAACGCATGCCACCTCACTGGGATGAGAAACCGTATTCAAAGACATTTCGAAGCGGAAGTGATGATTCCCAAGTTGCTGTAGGCAATTCACTCAGAGCTTGGCACTCATATATAATTATACTAGAGAGTAAAGGCTGTTCTTATGCAGTCATAATACATTTCTACTTTATAAATACTGTGTAATTCTTCTTAAATGCTGCCACTAAAATAGAACAGTCAGGTAGAAATGCAAAGAGGGGTGAGATAGACCAAGAATAAGAAAAAAAGGTTCTAATCATAAAATAACTAACCTTTCTGATGGTTGGCATCTCAAGGGACCAGAGGTCTAGTCATCCAGATAAGGGGGTTTCAATTTCATATAGAGTGATAGCTAACTGAGCAGTTAACAAGTAGAAGTCATCATTCTAAATGATTGTCTTGGATTATTCTACTTAATACTTATAATGGTGATCTGAAGCAATCTTTTATTCTCCAAATATTTATTGAGCACCTACAATACATCAAACACTAATCGAGGTGGAGATATTGCGATCAACATACACACAAATCCCTGTTTCTGCCAGGAAGCTGTGTAACTGGGATATGAGTCCAAAAAGTCTGGCTACTGGAGTATAAAATTATTATAATTAGCAAGTAGCAAGAAAAACACAGCCTCTTTTGGAAACCAGTGAGAAATCTCATAAATCAAAGGCAGTTTAAGTGAAACAATCGGGAACGGTTCATGTTCTCTGAATGATATTATTGAATTGCCAAGCATAAGCTTCACTCTAATGAAATAATTTGAACAGGGCTTGCAGTTGAAGAGCTGGCTTTAGGAGTCAGCACAAAGGGTTCAATTTCTAGCTGTCCCAGTTGCTGGATGTATGCTTTGGGCCTGTTGTTAAATTCTCTGAGTCTTACATTTCCTGTCTGAAAAATAGTGTTTTAAATAGCACTTAGTTCATTGTATTGTGGTGAACAATTAGATATTTTGAATAAAATATCCTGCAAAGTATCCACTATCGTATAAACTGTTTTTAGTATTTGAACCCACAGACCTACACAACAGAATATGAGAAACTAGTTTAAATCATCTTAGGAATGTGAACCCTACACCTTGTAAATGTCTGATTATACAGAAGAGGTGGAACAGAAGACTGTACCTCACCTATTTGCAGAATATGTGAGCATGTTGGTGGGCATCACAGAGAGAAAGAGGACTGACTGGGTCGCTGTTTGGTTCAAACTGACTTAGGTGTTGATTAAGTCCCCTTTGCCCGAGATAACTGGCTATTTTATTGTATGTCACCAACTTTGCTTTATGAAGGTCTCTGATCTCAGGATAGTTATATCATCTAAGATCCATAACAATCAAAGATATCTAAATGTCTTTGTCCACCAGGATACCGCCTGACTCAACACCCCATAGCTAATGATTTTGATTTATTATCATTATTATTATTATTATTATTATTTCACAATCTCTGGCTCTATTTTTTTTCACTCTTTTCTTACTCTATTTCGTCTCTTGATGAGGAGGTTTCCACAGACAAATTCTTGTGGTTCGACCTACTGTCACTGACTTCCTCTCCCATGTGCACTGCTCTCAAATGTATCCTCCTTCTTTATTAAGATCTTAAAGTGCAGGGCTCATCTTACTAAAGCCAAGCTTCACTCAAGTGACCACACACATTATCACCTGAATTTGAAAATTAATGAACTATGTCTTAGGATGTTGCTCATTTCATCCATTCAGTGACACTCAAATCTGATTGGAACTCCATTCCTGAATTTCTGAAGGCTACTCTGAATTTCAGAGTAAGGGGACAAATGTGTGTACAGAGTCAGAGACTTTACTCTGGATAAAACATATTGATTCTCAGTAGTCTTTTCCTTTTCTAATTTAGGCAAACATACGAAATCCAAGCTTTTGGGAGCCACACTCCATTTGCGCATATAAGAATCCAAGTTATCACAAATGTAGTGGCCTAACACACAGCATCTTACAGTTCTTTGGGTTAAAAGTGTGACAGATGTCATGAGGGTTTCTCTGGATGCTCTAAGAGAAGATCAGTTTCTCCGCCTGCTTCAATTTCCAGACACCATCTACACTGCATTTCTAAGACCTTTCCTCCTTCCTCACATCTCCTTCAGACCTCAGCCTCTGACTTCAGCTGGAAAGGTTCTTTTCTTTCAGACACTCATGTGCTGAAGTTCGGCTCATTGAGATAATCTGAGATGACTTCTTTGTCTCTGAGTCCCTAACTTCAATCACATCTGCAAAGCCTCCTCTTCCATGTAAGGTAACAAATGTACAGGTTCTGAACATTAGAGCATGGGTATCTTGGGGCCACTATCATTATTACAGTCTTTGTTTTCTTCAGGTCTTCATATACCTGCTGTGTGCATTTCAACCATTGTATGAGGGCCTGGAGTTCAGTTTTATTTCTATCTGTGTCAATGCACCTTCATAGAAAAGTGTCAATGCAAGATTAAAATGCATTTGACATGCATTTCTTTTGGCATGTTTGCACTTACTACTCAGTAAAATGAAATCTTCTTGCAGCATAAAAAGTTTTACAGTAATTTTGGCCCATCTTAACTAATGCACTTTAGCAATAATACATATCAACAGTGGAAATGATTGCATACATCTGTGAATAAATTTTAGTTGGGAAGAAACAAGTAATTGGCACACTATAATGAACATTCTGTAGATTCTGTAGATTATTAAATAATATAGAGATGTTTACTTATTGAAAATTACAGCACTGTTATATTTCACAAAGATAGTTTTAAACATCTTGTTTCATGATACTTTACATTAAAAAATTGACAATAGCTTATATTATCTCACAGATAGTTGGAAGAGTTTATTTTACACCAATGAAAACTTCTTTTTTGCTAAGCCTGAAAAAAAACAGCCCAAGGTAACTATTGTATATAACTAAGGTTTCACTTCACCAAAGAGGTTATATATATCAATTATTTGTTTAAAAAAAAGACCACCATGCTGTAATTTGGAATAACCCACTGTGCAACTGAAAATTTACCAGGAACAATATATGATAGGACTCCCTTGCATTTGTGCATCATAGTTTTAAACAATGTCTATTAACCTAGAAGTCTCTGACAATAATTAATCATGAATTATTCATGGAAGATAAAAGATCTCTCATTACCTGGTGGCATCCAGTCCTAACCAATCTGCTCCCAGGCAATGTTTGAAGTCTTCTGGCATTTGGCCCTGTATAGCAGCTCGATTCTTCCAGCTACTTGTTTCATACATACATCTTGATTTTCAGTAGAGAAAAATAACTGCCATTTTAATATGATGAATAATAAAAATCTCTGCAACTCAATATTGTAAAAATGTATCATCAGTTAGTATTTTTGACTTGACTATGTATTTTCCCTTATGTTGAAATGATAGAGCTTCCATTTAAAAAAAAAAAAAAGCAAGAAAACTTCTGAGTTTTGCTTCTAAGGTTCTTCCAGGTCAAATTTTAAGATATATTCTCTTTTCTCTTCTCCAAGAAGGATATTTAGCATGCTTCACATTTTTCACATATTAGAAGTTGTGCTTTTCTGCCTTTCTTTACAATTTCCATTCACCTTTTGTAACATCTCCTTCACATATTACTAGGGCTCAGGAGCTGAATAAAAGGTTTTAGTATGAAATCACAGGCAGAATTTGGATCAGAAATACTATTTTTATCATGGTTGAATAAAATATAAAGCTTTAAAGTCTCCTATTGTTTTAATTACAGTTTCTTCTGTTCTGGGTCCTTATTATTCTATAGCAGTGTTCAAATGAAGTAAAGAAATTTTCATAGACCATTCAATCTAAATGAGTGTCCTAGAAAAGAGGACAAGAGAGGGATAAAGGAAGAACACATCTGTCATGTACTTACAATTGTGCTTGGTATTTTAAAAGAAAGCTCTAAAATTCTCTAGATAAAAGCAGACACTAGACCCAACCTGCCTTAATTTTAATTTTAGCTCTGCCAGAATCCTGTCATTTCTTTATGGCATTGGTCAAGTTCCTTACTTCCTCATCAGGGCTTCAATCAGTTCCTCAAAACACCTAGTAAGACAGATTGTGAGCCTGGAGTAGTTTTACAAGTTCTATAATCTCTTTGAGATCCTGATTTCATTTCTTTTGGATATGTATGTCGCAGTGTGTTGATACATCATATGGCAGTTCTACTTTTGATATTTTGAGGAACCTTCCTACTATTTTCTATAGTGATTGCACCATTTGGTATAAGCCTTTCAAATTTTCTACATCTTCAACAACAGTTGTTATCTTTTGCTGTTACGTATTCTTTTTCTATAATCCTAACAGGTATGAGGTGATGTATCATTCCAGTTTTAATTGGTATTTTTCTGATAATTGATGGGTTTCTGTCCATATGAAGTTCGCCAAATCATTATGGCAGTGGACCAATATGGCTGAGCGACCCCAAGAGCAATCAACTTCCTGCTTCTTGTCTCCTCAGCTCAGAATAAAAATCTTCTCTTCCTTTGTCATGCGCACCAGTGCTCCTCCAATCAGCTGTTAAGATGTCACCTTGCCCACTTCCCCAAACTCTACCCCTAGTTAGATCTAATAAAATCCCAGCCACTTCTTTATTCTGGCTGGAGGGTCCTTGCACTTTTCTGTAACCACTCTGTGCCTGCAATAAAGGCCTCTTTATCTCTCTCTCTCTCCTTCCTCTCCCCACCCCCATCTCTGTCTCTCAACTATGCTGAAAAGCCTAACAATAATTAGTTATGTTGAACATTTTTCATGTATTATAGACCATTATACTTCATCTCTAGAGAAATATCTAGACCTGCCTTTTGCTCTTTTTAAATCAGTTTTTAAAATTGAATTGTAGGAGTTCTTTAATGTCCCTTCTTACATAATTATAAAAAGAAATCTCAAATATAGGACAACAATAAATAAATCCAGAACAGCCAAAGCAATTCTGAGTAAGAAAACAAAGCTGGAGGCATTCACATTTTCTGACTTAAAACTATATTTCAATCTATCATGATCAAAACAATATGCTATTGGCGTAAAAACAGACACAGGAACCTAGTATACATAATATGAAGAGTTTAATCTCTTCAACGAATGTGCTAGGAAAGCTGGACATACATATGGAAAAGGATGAAACTGGACCCTCTACATTACACTATGTAGAGAGTCAACTCAAGGTAGATTAAAGGGGTTGGGGATTTAGCTCAGTGGCTTGAACACCTTCCTGGCAAGCGCAAGGTCATGAGTTTGATCCCTGGTACCAAAAAAAAAAAAAAAAAGATAGATTGAAGACTTAGATATAAAACCACAAACTGTCAAAACCCTAGAAGGAAACAGAGGGAAAACTTCACAACATTAGTTTTCTTTTCCTTTCTAATTTTAGTATTACTGACAGACATTTCTATGAAAAAAATCATAATTTTGAGATGTAATAAATAACTGGAAAAGTTCTGTCTCACTTCACCATAAAAAACTTCACTGAACTTATGTATTTTAGACACTCTGCCTCCCTAAATACTTCCTACTGATTTCTTTTCCTCCCATCCATCTCCATAGCATTTGTGGCCTGAACTAAGTAAGATATAAATTTCTGTTAATAAGTAATTTAATCAGACTTCACATTTTAAAAACTAAGGATAAGCTCTATGCTTTATTGAGTTGGCCAGTTATCCTTAGGATTTGAGATTGAATTGAGTCAAGAATCAATAATTTTAAAAGCTGCAGTTTAATTGTCTGCATGTCATACACTTTCCATTGTATTCATGTTGATTTCCTAGTTTTGATCATGTATTGTGTCAGCAAAGACGTCACTGGGAGAAATTAGATGAAGACACAGAACATCTGTTTGTACTATTTTTTACAACTCTTTTCAGTTATCTATAAATATTTCAAGATTAAAAAATATGAAACTCATGAATTCTGCTGAATGCAAACTATGGCTAGCTGGTTTCTAATTATAGTCCATTCATTGTGTCCAAGAGAACACCATGGTTCCTGAGGCCAAGAAGAATTTTATGTAGTACCCTGGGCTCCCTCCACAAACACTGGTATTCTATTGGGCTCACAGTAAGGGTTATGGTGGAGAAGGTAGGAAACTCAGCAGCATAAGAGGCTTTGCACAGATATTTGTAAATTGATAAATGGGAAACATAAAAAAATAAGTTAAGCTTTGGAACACAACAATTTAAAAGGATGGTATTCCTGGACTCACTTCTTTCCTAACACTGATAAAAACAGATTCAGGATATAAAATATCTGAATGGAAAAATGTTTGAGTATTAGAAAGATACTCATTATTCATTTTACCATGTATGACTGAGCCTTTCTCTGAAATATCTAACTTAGCATGTGTTGCCAAATGACAAGGAAGCTGGCTCAGACATTTGGTTTAGTTGTAATTTACTTTACAGCTTTTTTTGTTTTTTGGTTTTTTGGGCGTTTTTTTTTTTTTTTTTTTTTTGGTACTGGGAATCAAACTCACAACCTTGCTCTTGCCATGCAGGTGCTGTGTCACTGAGCTATAACCCAGCTAATTTATAAGGTTTTTAATGCAAAAAGAAGTCACTTGTTTTTCAGAAAAAGAAATATTCACAACTTTCATTTTAACTTTTTATTTATTTTTATTTTTTGGCTTTGCCTCTTAAAGTATGGCTCAATGGGATAAAATGAGAAAAATTTTTAAAAGATTTCTGAAAAACAGGAATTGCAGTGTTGAGACAGACTTTCTACTTTAAACAGAGGAAATTTATTAGCTTTTCCTACCACTGTAGTATTTTTTTCATTACTCTTGCATAAGTTGTATAAACACTACTTATTAAAGAGAAATTTTAAAAGATTTTTTTCTAAATATTGAGAGAAGAACAATTATTTTAGTTTTTTTTTTTTGTTTGTTTGTTGGTAAAAAAGACACTTTATGGACTATAATGTTACTGAATTCAAGATCATGGGTTCAATTCCTATATTGTCCACTTAGATTCTCTCAGAAAAAAAAATTGTTATGGGTTGAGTCTCCTAGATCTGAAATACTTAGTGCTAAAAGTATTTCTGATTATAGAATTTAACAGATTTTGGAATTTTTGCATGTCCTTATGAGTCTAGCATCCTTATTCTAAAATCGGAAATGTTTTGATTATTATGTCAACATTCAAAATGTTTCAAATTTCTGAGCATTTCAAGTTTTGTGTTTTTAGATTAGGAATGCTTAATCTCATAGTCAGATTGCATATTTAACTCCTAGGGACCCTTGCAGTCTAGTCCTGCTTGTCCATACTATTACCAAACAGCTCAATGGATTGTCTTAAAATCAAAGCTGTTGAGATGCATACTTTTTAAAAAAACAGTCTCATGTTACTACGATGTGAATGGAAAGTCCCAGTTTTAAGAACCCGTAGAAAAGTCTCATATTTGCACTCTCCCAGAGTATTTTAGACTCACTTGTCCCCTCTCAGCACAATGTTAGCATCATGAGGGAAGAGAGCTTGTCTGTTTTATTTACCATCACATAACCAGTACTCTAACAGCACCCGACACTCCATGTATACAACAGGAATTATAGGTGGGGATATACATAAAGACATATTAGATATATAGATACATAGAGAGATATTCAAAGCTGATTTTTTTTCTCAGGTGACAATTGAATACTTAGCAGTCAGCTCAGTAATTCCCAAAGCGTGATTCCCTAGTCCAGCACCAGTATTATCATGAAATCCTCAGAAGTATGAATTCTCTGGCTTCACTAGAGATCTGCTAAACTAGAACCCCTATGAACAGTGTCTTGAAACAAAGGCTTTAACCAATGTTCAAGGTGATTGTGAGGGATGGTAAGGTTTCACGTTGATTGTTATAACCCAATGATGGCAATTCTTGCCTATTTGAAGACAACTCACAGCAAGTCTAAATTGCATAAAGTTTTAGCAGCAGGTCTAAATCTCATAAATTTGGCCTACTTAGTACAGAAATATGCATGTATGTCTTGAAGTAAATCTCTGGGAAATGCGTTTTTGTATAGAAATGCTATATGGGCCAATAATGTTTGATCACTGTTTGCATGTCATGTCATGTAACCTTGAGTCCTAACGAAACAAGAGACAGAAACAAATGGGCAAAACAACAAAGGAAGAATTAGCATTGTATCACCTCCTCCCAGTTTACCTCTTTTATGGTGTATCTCCTAAACAGAAGTTATTTAATACATATGGGAATAATGTGATATTGTGTTATTATCCCTACTCAAAGTCAAAGACCTGGGCTTTTGTTGTTGTTGTTTGTTCATTTGTTTTTAGCTTTTTGGATTTGTTTTCTTTTGATTTGTTTTTCCTTAACCAGACATAATGTCACTGGGACTCCTCATTATTTCAGTACGGTCAGTGATATCAAAGAGGGAAAGTTTTCACTCAGTAGCATCATGGGCCCACAATGTTCCGAAATGAAAAACACTTTCAAATCGTACCAAGTAGAGAGCGGCAATACAGGTTCGGGTCCAAAAGGCTCCTGACAGGTGAGAGGAACGAATTAAACCAAACAAAACAGTATTTAAGAGGATGAAAATAAGCTTCTCGGCTGGGGTTAAATATACACACCCAACTTAGATACCGAGCAGGAATACTTGGCCTAGCAAAAACGTACATTAAGAAACTACACACTGTAAAACTAAATGCAAACCCCTAAGTTTTCATTTTCAAGGAATTCCCATGGGTAACATTATGTCCCCTTGTCTCCCTGAAAGCAACAGTGACCTTAGGAAGCCTTAGCAGAAGAAAATATCTAGAAGCCAATCACAGTTGTGCTCTGATCTGTCCCGGGCAAACCCACATCTAATACCGGCAGCATCCAATTCAGGGTTCTACACTTTATGGAGTGTATGGGTGAAGTAACGATGGGTAAGTGACGAGGATGATGCGAATGATATTACTGGAAACCATAAGTTCTATGGAAAAGACTCAGTCATGAGAAGATACATGTTAGCTATTTTGAATATGAAAATCTGTCACATGGAAGAGGGATTTGTCATGCTCAATGCGACTCTAAGGAGAGAAATTTAATGTCAATGAGGAACTCTAAAGTCTTTGGCTCCAAAGCAGTGAGGAAGAGCTGTTGTAACAGCTTCCTGTGTTAATTTGTTGATCTATAATAACCATGTATTCAATGCACACTAATGTAGAAGTTAGTATTCTACACATGAACCACATACACATGTAGTTAGCATTTAAAATAAGTAGACCTCGAACTAAGGAGATGATATTTGCTAACGTGGATGGACTTCATCCAGTTATTGGAAGGCTTTGTATGCGAAACAGTCACCACTGGAAACACACCTGGCATTCCAGGTTTGGTTGTTCATTGATTAATGGAAATTTTCTTATGAAACAAAACCTCAAGCTTTACAAGATTCATATCGTGATATTCTAATGATCGTATCATTTCCTAATAGAAAATGCTCCAGAGGATGTGGAAAATAACTGAATGATACAAAATGAAGATATTTAGTAGTAAAGTTCTAGGAGCTTTGCAGAGTCATAAACTAAAAGTTTTGTCTTTGCTGTAGCACCAGTAAAGTGAGTGATCTATCAAAGTATCTCTGTAATATATTTCTCATATGTATGTATATTGGTTTTCAGATCTGTTTATTCATGATGAAATTACTTATTTCAGACTGCTTGGATTTTACAATATAGCACTCTTATTTTTAATGGGCTGAAAGAAATTATGGCTGATTTTTTGAAATCACATCAATTTTCAAAGGCAGCTGTAGCAACAGAGATGCATTTGCTCTGGAATTTGGCTTCAAGGCCAATACCACCTTGAAAATTTGGCTGATTTCCCCAAATCCATAAATTGGAGAAATACCAGGAATAACAAGGGGAATTAAGGGATAATTTAAATCTCCTCACTCCCTTAAAGTTAGTCCTTGTCAGTTGCCAAGAAAAATGTCAAGATCAAAATGTATCCAATAGAATGCCTGAATGTTTCAATGAATAAATTAGCTATCAGTCAAGAATACATGAAGATTGGATTTTAATAATATATTACAATACAAAGAAGAAAGGACAAAGGTATGTCCCTTTGGCTTTGAAAAAGTTCTTGCTTTGTTTCCATTTTTTCCTAGTGTTGTTTTTTCCTTAACTATATTTTTCCTCCATTTTGTTGTTCTTTTCTGTTGTTCCTTCCTGGCCCCCTACTCTCTTTTAAATGTAAATTTTTAAAAAGCCTTTTTCCATTTATGTTCAATTGAGAGTGACAAGTCCTCTTAAGAGAAAACAGTTTACTAAGAATTAGCTATTGACAATCTACAAAGTATCCATCAACAAACAACTGACTTTAATTTCTTTTTTTCTTTCATTCTTGTTCTTTACTGTACTTTTCCTAAGCATAATTCTTTGCTTTTTAGCAGACCCAAAAAGGTCTGCTAAAAAATCCAATAATAACTTAGAAATTGCATAAAGATCTGGCTTTTATGCATATTCATCTGCATAAACCTGCAATTTGAAAATACCTTTTTATTATTCTGAGATTGAACAAAACAAATGGCAACTGACTCATTTAAGCCACTTGCCTTTTCTTGCTTTTTTTTTTAATGGTGCAGGTTAGAGAAAGATATAACTGTTGGAAAACCACAAGTAACCATATTTTATGGTAATAGAATGGTTATTTTTTCTAGTCCCACCCAAATATCTCAAGCACCACACTCTCACACTTTGGCCCAATTCTTTAAAAAAAACAGGTGTTCAGCTAACCACCAACCACACGAAAACCAAATAAGCTGAGACTCTGGTAATCCTTCAACATTAAAAACTAACTAGTAACAGTTTGTTGGAGTGCACATGTGCACGCGCGCACACACACACACATTTTCAGGAGTCACGCAGGTTCTGCATCCACCGGAGAAGGAAACTTGAGCTGTCCCTCTTCTTACTTTAATGTGTTTAGAAAATTTCCATTAAGATTATATAACCCTGTGCCGCATTCCCATTGTCAGTGTGCATTATTCACCAAAGCCAAGGTATAAAAAAACCAACGTGACCACAAATGAACAAATACATTTTAAAAATGTGATACTGTATATATACACAACCCAATCTTTAAAACGATAAAAGCCTCAAATGCTGTCATTTCCAACTACATGGGTGAATCCAGAGGACATGACACTAAGGGATGTAAACCAGGCACACAGAGTGAAATGTCCTACAATCTTACTTCTGAGTGGAATCTAAAGAACCAAACTTACAGAAGTAGCCAGTAAAACACATCTACCAGGGACTGGGGTGGGGGATTCCTAGGGAAATGAAGTCCTTGATCATAAGGTGCAAAATTTCATTTAGAAAAGAGCAACAAGTCATGGTGACTTTAACAAATTTCTTAACTTATTAATTGGTTAACAACCTGTGGCATACCTCAAAATCTCTAAAAGAGGATTTTCAACGTTGTCTTCATGAAGAAATAAATATTAGTTTTAATCTGCTAATTAACCTGGTTTGATCATTCCCCAAGGCATCATACTGTACTCCATAAATCTACACAATGGTTACTTGCCAAACATAAATCTTTAAAGAAAAAAAATTGATGGTAAATATATATATTCTTAGAACACATGCTCTAAAACTTGACACACACTGGTTGAGCTGGATGTCAGGAAACAAGGACAATCCCAGGATGTCACTAGTGTCCCTGTGCAGCCAGCCATGGCCACTGTCCTGCCTGTGGTCCTCAAACTGGACCTGAAACCTAGGAATCATGGCAGTCACAAATCAGCCTGTTATTTTTTCCTAAGGAGTTCATTTTAGTTGCTGATTTGGGGGACACATGCTATTACAGTCAAAAAACACACAAACATATAATAGATTAATTCAATCTTGCAGAATTTTATATCCTTCATAAAACACAAAAGATTATATGACTATGAGATCTTATATAGCCCTAAGTTCCTTATAACTTTTTCTTCAGTGGTGAGTTCTTAGAAAATAACATTAAAGAAGTGCCATATTATACCTTAAACTCTAAAGAAAGGAAAAGAAGTGTATAGCTATTTAAGGAAAGAAAAAGTTCTTAAACACCAAAATGTCTATAGCCCAAGATGCTATTGATATTACTGTTTTTTCTTTAATATATATGAGATCTCATAAATGTATCCCATAAACTACATATATATGTTAAATCAGTGTTTTGTTTGTTTGCTTGTTTTAGACAGGGATCTCACTATACAGTTGAAGCTGGCTTTGAACCTACTACGTAGTTTAGGTTGGCCTCAAACTCACAGTAATCCTCCTGTCTCAGTCTCCCAAGGCCTGGAATTATAGGCATGTCTCACCACACCTGGCTGTCACAACAGTTTTTGGTACACATTGGAAAAGTATTATTTAAAATCAGGGTTTTTCTGGTAATTCACATCAAAAGAAAATGAAAAAAAATTTTAAAAACCTTTATAATTGAGTAGGGGAAAATGGAAGTTAAGAACAGGTAAAAAGCAAAGAGGAAGAAAAATCATTTTTCTTGGTGCCAAGAAAAAAAAGGCATCACAAGCTTGCTTGCATTTGGTGCCCAATTTATAGTCCAGCAACCTGAGTCTACAAACTTAAGCCTTCATGGTTGAGTGCACCGATCGGTTTTTGAACTAGAGAGTAGCATTACTTAATTAACTTTGAGACCAGCCCTTTGAAGAAAGATATTTTGTGATGGCACACAGTTCTAAAATGAGAATGTCAGCTGTGAAACTAAATTTAAAATTTCAGTTGTTTTTCTATCAGCTCTTCCTACACTTACTACAGATACAAATAGTATGAAGATAGGAAGCATTTAAATAAAAGTGTGTGTATTCTAGGTTTATTGGCAGGTCTTGTGGTTTTAATTACTTGGAGCTTGTCAAAATACAGGCTGACGCACACAAGTAAGGAGATCTGCATGCTTCACTATTAGAGCTTCACCCTCAGCCCGGGAAGGTAAATGTTTACCCATGTGGGGGCAGAAGAAGGGCTGGGAAACTGTGGCTTATGCTTTGTAGAGTGTCCACAGCACTCACTCTGCTGTCCCTCAGCCAGCAAGTTGACTTGGATAAGAGCTGCAAGGTGACATTAGACAAAAGGAGTCCACTCACTACAACAGAGCATGTGAATACAGCCATGTATATATTACATATACACACACCTCCCATGTTTCATCAGTGCTTCTTTGTAATTACCACCTTATTACATTTGGCCTCTGCTGACACTTCTATGGTCAGCCTGTGAACCAAAAAGTTCTGCTCAATGTTAAGCTCTGTTTTAAGCATCAAGGGCCTATCAGCTGAGTTTAGAAATCATATGCCACATACCAGAAGCACTTTAAATTTTAAGGGTGCTAATTTATTGATGCTGCTAACATACCTCAGGCTATTTTTCCAAAATTAAAGATAAACTCCAAAGGGTTTCACTATAATTATCAGTAACTGAGCTGTAATGGACATTAACCAGATTTTAGGTGAGAGAGAGAGAGAGAGACAGCAAGAGAGAGACAGAGAGAGAGAGACAGAGAGAGAGACAGAGAGAGAGACAGACAGAGAGAAAGTGAGTTATGGTATGCTGAGTATCAATATATGGTTTTGACCTTATACACCAAAATATCCATTTGAATATATCTTTGCTTGCATATTTTCACCAGAGAACTTATAAATTAAAATAAGTACACTTTGAAATATTATAATAAGTTAATAGTTGACATTTGCTATGGGCCAGGTGCTAAGACAACTGCATGTCACAACTTATTCAATACTAATAACTGAGATAGGCACTACAGCAAGTTTTATAACTAAAGAAACTCAAGAGTAACATGCCACGAGTTCAGTTAATAAAAGCTCCAAGCTATTCTTTTTATTAGCAAATGGACAATACAGTCTTATGGAACCCAGATACCAATTTGGTACTGAGTGTGGGGGGAAATTAGAGAGGACAAGTAAAATTTAAAGACTCCGAAACAGCTGAAACAAGCTCAAGTACAGCCAGAGACTCTTAGTGTCTAGTAGCCCAAGGTCTTGAGCTACGGGTGCCTCCTATGCAGTTTGGAGAGGAATAAAATTGAGTCCCTGGACCATCATGGCCAGACATGGGCGCTAAGTAACAAAGCTGTGATTTATTCCAGCAAGTGTTGCTGCTTGCATACTTAAAAAAGCAAAAGTTACTTACAAGACATATACAGTCTACACAACAAAAAGATGAATGTGTGGAACTAAGCAAAGGCAAGATACAGCTAAATCAGAAACGAATTCGAAGAAGCATGAACTCAGTATTACAACAGTTGATTTTCAAAATTGATAGATAAGAAATTGTCCACAGTTATTTTCACTGAATTATGAGAAAAAGTCTCAAAATTATTTCCCATGGGTAAGTCAGAACCATGCTACTTTTTAGATATGAGGTGTGGTTGCAGGTCTCAAGGAAACAGTCCAATGCTGGAATAGAAACACAGTGGTTGTCTAAGGCACATTGACTGTCATTCATTAACCAGCCAACAAACAGGATCTTCTATGTCTTTGGATAAATTTATACTTACAAATGTTATTATTATATTCCATTACAATAAAGAAAAAAAAATGACTGTCAATAGATGACATACAAAAAACCAATTGTTAAAGCCACAGAGTCTGTCCTGGTCTTTTCCACCTAAATGAAAAGAAATGATCATGGTGAAATGTACAAAACCAAGTAGGTAAGAGAAAGCAGTCCTAGGAAGATTCAGTTACTGAGTCAGGATTTTAGAGTTGGTGAGGTTCTTTGTGATAAGCTGAACATATGCGGAAGCTGTTCTTCATGCTCAGCTTGGCCTTGGGCTTGTGGTGTGGGGCATCACCCTTATGGAGAGTGCCTGGAGTGGGAAGACAAGAGAAGCCGTGCAGAGAGCTGGAAGCCCAAAATGCTGAGAGATGGCATGAGAAATGCAGCTCACGAAGGCAGTCGTTTAAGGGCAATAGAGAGATAGCTAGACAGCCAAGAAAGGTGCTCTCATGGAAACCTTGGAGAAAGGTGTAGTGGTCAGCTCTTCCATTGCTGAGCAAAATATCTGACAGCCACAGTTGAATGGAAAGGCTGATTTTGGCTAATGGTTTCAAGGCATTCAGTCCATGGTCCACTGGCCTCAAGGCAGAACTATCATGGTGGAAGGGTGTGACAGAGCTTAGTTCACAGCAGCTGGAAAGCAAAGCAGGGAAACAGTGCCAGAGAAGAGGGGGCTGGAGCCCAGATATAATCCCGAAGGTCACATCTCCATAATCCACTCAGGCATCCCCAGAAGTAGTTTACTAACCCTCTAGGCAGCTCTCAGGCCAATCAAACACACACTCCACATTCACCATCACAGAGGCAATCAGGGGAGAAGGGGAGTTGTGTTGAATAGCAAGAAGAGGTCTAAGAAGCTCAGACCAGAAAATGTCTTGGGCATTAATTGGTGGTGACCTCAGCAGCACCATTACAATCGAGGATTATTGTACCTTTTGCAAAAAATGGGAAGTCTAGAAAAGTTAAGAGAAGAAGGGCAGAGCCAATATTCAATTAGTTTAAAGGAAAGACAAAGATGGCACAGTACACAAAGATACACTTAAGGAAAACTGGGCAGGAGAGAATGGAGGGGCTGACTGGAACAACTCAGGGGAAAACAGAGGAGACTGGGCTCATAGCTCAGGCTGATGGATCTGGCTGGATAAGACAAGATAGACGGTGCCAGCTTGCTCTGAGAGGAGGAAGTTAGGAAAGAGATGGATATTTAGAAAGATTACTGAGTGAGTCTTCTAAGGAGTTTTAAATTTTATGTTTAACTTTTTAATCATTTGGAGTTTATTTTAATAAATGATGTAAGGCTTTTTAAAAATCCCTTTCCCTTATTACTTATGGTAAGTATTGAACGAATGAATGAATGAATGAATGAATGAATAATAAATGGCCAGGTCTAGGTCTAACCCTCTACTCACGGGGGCTCAAATGAGATATTATGGGCAGCATAACCTCCTGTGTTCCCTGCCCTTCACTTGCCACTCACTCGAAGTTTCCTCATTCTCCAGCTCCTTCTGCCAGCTGCAGAAAAGTGGTTCTCATGCCTTCAGAAAACAACCAGGAGATTAATGGGAAGGCCTTTAACCATCTTCAAGCTTGTGGAAGCTGTTGCCAACTTAGCACTGACAGCTACTTAGTTTCCCTTCTTGGATTCTGCCAGAGAAAAAAGCAAGCAGCACATTGAAGGAAAGCATGGTGGTTGAAAAGAGCACCTGAGAAATGAACAGAAAAATACAGAAGGCGGCTTAGAATAGATGACTGCTAAAATCAAGCCAGGGAGGTGATTAAAAAAGAGATGGGCCACAGAATTGAAAGGTGCTGCTGTGCTGAAGATCGTGTGGATTACCTGGCGTATTATTTCTAAGTGAGTTTCCCTCCGCAAACACACACCACTAGATACCTGTCTGTTTACTTTTCCACGACCCAAAAGTTCTGTGTGCAAAACCATTTACAGTTGAGAGACCAGGGCTTTTAATAGCATCTTAGCAAGATCTCCTTTAGTATGCTTTAATTATGACATCTAAAATATTATTTATAAACCGGATGTTGGGTACATTTTTCACTTCCACCATTCCACGCTGAATCTTACAGGTGTGCAAACTTTTTCTCAGATGACTAATGGAAAAACTCTCTGAATTACTGGTGTTAGCCACAATTTGAAAATTTAAGTTCAACCCAGAGGCAGTGACAATAGCTGTCTGGAGAGTATGCACTCCTGTTCAGGAGCCATCTTCTGGTTTTAGAAATATGAGACAACAACGCCATTCCGTTTCTGGTAAAGGTGTATTCATTCAACAAGAACTTATTAAGCACTCAACATACGCTTGGCACTGAGCAGTTCGTGGAGAATATCAACATGATTGAGATGTAGAACCAGCCAGTCAGGGTCTCATATAGAGAGAAAAAAATGAATATATCTTTTAAAATTTCCACAATCTAATTTGTTTGGAGGTTGCCTCAGAATATTGAGACCATTGCCTTGTGCAATATCAACAAAGCTACTTTATCAGGAATATGCAAAAAAGTTGTGGTATGCAAAATAAAGTTCTCAAGAGAAAGAGATTTTAACTAAGGGAACAACAAATGGAATGAGAAATGCCAACCACTCACCTGCCCAGTCCCAAGAGGCAATAACCAACACATACCCGCACACACTCTACAACAACCACAACAGAAATCTTACCTGATTTCCCCACGCCTGCTCTCCCAAATATTGCCAGCTTGACCTCCGCACTTTTAGCCATGGTGGGTGTTGGCAGAATTTATTGTCGTTAAAACTAAAAATCTGAGCAAATGTTTTTGTTCGCAGCCTTTGGAGTCACTGCATCATTGTAAATTTTGGAAGAATCCACAATCCTTAAACAAAAAAGATTTGGAAATTCATGACTAGAAAATGAAGAATTAATTTATATTAAACATCTACTGTATTACTGTATGACTGTATCTACTATATTCTGTACAAGAATTCACTTTATCTACATTTTCTAATTTGATCTCCCACACAATCCTGTGAGAGGACCATAGCAACTTATTGCAAACTATTTAATTAATGAAAGGAAGACCAGGACTTAAGAATTTAGTGTTTAATACTAAATTACATGCATGTTCACACAGTATCTTTTTCTAAAGTACTTCATCAAGAAACTTTTTATGAAGGCATTGTTTCTTGGCATTAATTGATAATACTTGAAGTATGCAAACACATGCATTTACTACCTGTATGTAAACATACAAATACACATGATGGGGAAGGTAGCTTCTGGGCCTCTTTATTTCTTATAGATTGAATAATGTATGCTCATATTAATTAATTCCACTGCCATTCTATTCAGTTTTGTATTTTTGGTTAAATTGGATCCTAATTTGTACTAGATCAAGTTATGTAACTGATGGGCACATTCTTGGAATTGATACATAAGATCAAGATTATATTTTTGTCTATTTTTCATACACAATGCCCTAGTACAAAAAAAAGATAAATATCATGCTTCAAGTTCTGATTCTTTTTTTTTTATTATGACTTCATATAAGTTACTTTGTAATAGTGTCCTAACACCTGGAATATGACATTATATACAATGTAAACACATTTTATATTGGTGCTTTAGAAATGAAATCTAGGATCTTAATACTAAGGAAACTTTGGAAAGAGCCTTGGGAGGATTAACCAAAGGAATCCTTCAGCCATTGCAAGAGGCTTTCCTTACGCCCAGAGGATGATTTTGTGCCTTTTGTGCCTCCTAGCTATAGGAGGTGGGTTTGTTACTCTGAACGCTGTCTTCTTTCTCGTCAGCCCCTTCCAATTAGAAGAACTGTCTTTCTTCTGCTGAGCTCTGCTCTGTCTCCTTACAATTTCTGCTACTGTGTCCTGGGTTTTTTCGATGCAGTAATTCAAAATAAGTCAATTGTTTATTTCTCTCAGGACCCCTCACGTAATGTCACGTCTACTATGACTCTTCACCCTGTCCCACATTTCTACGTCCCGCATGTCAATTCTTTCTCCGTAGGATAAACACCATGGATCATTTTCGTTTGTTTTTTGACCCTCTCCCTCTCCTCTCATCGTGGGTACCACTCTTCTCTAGTGACCCTAAAACCTGATGTCCACAACATTCACCACCTGACAGTGACCTGACCAACCCACACAGCGGAAGCTCCCTGAGAGGCGTCTGCATGCTGTGGTGGTTCTGTCGCTCAGAGGCGGCTCCTATCTCTCACGTGGACTTCGCAGTCCTGTACTCTCAGCTCCTGTAAGTGACACTTGAAAGACAAACGCAAGACTTTGCTTTCACTGGTGTTAACCTTAATCATCTCAGTCCACATGATTCACCCACTTACGCAGTCTGCAATAATATTTCCCAAACGCAAATCTGTTATCTAAACATGTTAACTGCTCCTAGGAGCATTTCTGAATCTGCAGGTTTTTAAGAAAAGCTCAAGTGTGAAAAAGTGAAAATCCCTTCTGAGGGTGTCCACGGAGACAGTAATATGCAAGTTTTCCTTGTATGTTTAAGTCATCAACTCGCCGCTAACAAACTTTTTATTAACTGATTTCCAAAGTTCCAGAACTTCCTCTGAAGAAGAAAAGTTCAGCATTAACATTAGCAATTGTTTACTTCATCTCCCAGTGAAAAACTTCTTAGTGATCATTAATAGTACCCCAAACGCCAAAGCATAAACATTTGTAATTTATCCAGTCCCATACTTTTGGTTAAAAATAAAAGGATTTTTTTATTTGTCATTTTATATGCATTCATTAAGAAAAGCTTCCTGTGTATACGTCTACTGCTTCAGCATAGAAGCATAACACATTGAAATATAGTAACCATATGAATTTTAATAGTATAAATTCTAGATGAACTGGGCGTGGTGGAACACTCCTGTAATCCTAGCACTCGGAGGCTGAGGCAAAAGATCACTATGAGTTCGAGGCCAGCCTGAACTGCACACTGAGACCTTGCCTCAAAAAAACAAAACTAGGGCCAAGGGTTTAGCTCAGCATCATAAGTTCCTGCCTGGCAAGCACGGGGTCATGAGTTCAATCCCCGTTACAAAAAAAAAAAAAAATTAATTAATTAATTAATAAAAGGAGAATAAATTGTAGATGAGAGTAGTTACTGGCTAGTATCCTTGAAGCAACATACGCAAGTGTCTGGAGTGTATACAAATAACAATTTACTATTTCATGCAAAATTGTTCATTCCTGTGTATTGAAAATCTAAGTAATTATTTTCTTGGTAAATGCTGCATAAAAGTAACCATCAAATGTAAAATTTAAAAACAAGTCAAATATCTCAGTAAATTCCCAAACTGCATTTCTGGGATGCTCAGGAATTTCATATAGGAAAGAGAAATTATATGTGCTATTTTTTCCTTTTATAACTTAATAATGGTACATCTGGTTACTGTCAAACTTATATTAAGAAACATTGCTTAAAGGAAGACACCAGACTGACATAGATTTTTCAGAATTTTACTTCTCACACAGAAATGCAGAAAGTTAAATTCGACAAGATAGAAAAAAAGATAAATATATAAACTATTACAATAAGTAACCTATGGCCAAATTTCCAACGTTCAGAATAATTCATCATCTAGGACCTTCCATAAAATGGATACAAGAAAACACATTTGAACCACTGTGCACAAATATTCCGACTGTGACTAGAAGTTGCCACTCATCTACTCTGTGTACAAAAACTATTATGGACAAAAACTCTGTCCCCAGCACTCCTAAAAGTAAAGTTCCATCTGAATATCTAGAAGAGTGAATATATAATTGATCATTTCCTAAAAATAAAGGGAGGAAAATTTAAAAGAAAGAAAAATGCTCTGAATTTTGTTATTATTATTCATACAGGCATTCATTCCACAGATGCTAAGTACTGTATATACAAACAACTGGCCATCTTCAAGAGCTTAGACTGGTAGACCTATGACATTTAGATTACTTACTTATTTCTTTGTAAACAGTTTTCAATCCTAATAAATCATCCCCAAGACTATACTTACCAAGGTTCCTCTTTTTACTTTCTGGAGAGTGGAGAGGATAAGAAAGCATCTTGATAGTCATTTTTTTTTAACTTCTGTTTTTATATTCTCATCAAAATAAAGAGCAGCTGTTTTGGAGAACCAAAGAACCTATCTGGTGGGGGCAATGAGATTCTCTATTTTTCTTTGGGCCAATCTTTCTCTGGCTCTGAAATCAAGTTTTTCTGATTCCATGATGAGCCAGGAATTCTCCTTCTTATCACCACGCATCACCCCCCTAAGTGGGTAATTTTATAGACCCCATGATATCGCGCCAGTGTGAAATCAACAGGTACTCTGCAGCCATAAACAACCCAGGGTAGGCTGCAGGTCACTAGCTTTCAAACTAGGGAGTCAGCACAGCCTGGATCCAAAAGGAGAACCAGGAGAGGGCTGCAAAACTGGGTGCTGGCGTGCATCTCTCTCTCTCTCTCTCTCTCTCTCTCTCTCTCTCTCTCTCTCTCGTCTCTCTCTCTCAGCGAACCCCAATTCGCCCTGGGGGCACCCAGCAACCATCAAGACTGACCTCTCAGACCCCGAGTGCTCAGGGACTTGAAACCAATCTGCAGGGATTCTCCCCAAAGAGCCACCTGGACACGTGCGTGACACTCACCTGTTCGCTCTCCAGGCCGGGAGACTGCGGTCCTTGGCAAGTTCCGAGTGGGTCCCCCAGGACCGCCAAGCCCTACCCCGCCACCAGCCCAGGCTGCAGCTGGTGCTTCCCACTTGCCGGGCTGCGGTCGCGGGCGGGAGCCGCAGCCGCAGGGAGCGCGGGGCAGGCGGCGGTCTCCTTGCTCGCGCTCGCTCGCACTGGGGCAGGCAGACTGCGGCAGGACGCGAGCTCTGCCCGCCGAGGCCACCGCGCTCGCCGCCAGGACGCTGCAGTGAGGCGCGTTGGCGCCCCCTACCGGGCCAGGGCGGGCTCCCCCGGACTGCGAGCCCGAAACGCCAGCCCTTCACGCGCAGCACCCAAGTCTGGCTTCTCCGTTTCTTTTATTACTCAGTTCCCAGCCTCAGGGCCCTGGCAGAAAACCGACTTTGCTTGATTAAAACCTTGCGTATGAAAGCATCACTACGTGTTGTTTTCTATTCCTTACTTCAAAGGATTCTCCTAATATCCCTTGGAAATACATTTAATTATCCCCATGCTACCCAAGAGGAAACTGGAGATTTCAAAGAAGAAAGAAAAAAGAGAAAAAAAAAAAACTAGTCTAAGGCTAGTAGGTGGCTGGAAGGAAATCCAGGCTGGATTTCAAGCTGAGAGATGCCCAGAAAGACAAATACTGAATTCAGCTGAAATCCTTGTATGTGTATCTAGGAGAGTCCCCAAGGTTCATGCAGCACTTACCAGCACTGGTGAGATTTTCCTGGGAGGCACGCACCCCAGTGCTCGCAGCCTCACAAAGGCATTTTCCGTGCGAGCTCGGCTAGACCTGTGCACACCCCCTCTCATCTGATATCTACATCTCCCCTGAGGAGAACGCCAGTATTGTAATTGCTAGTCTTTCACAGACAAGAAAGTGAGTTTTAGAAAATGATTTTTCAAAAACAGTGAAATATATGAGCAAAGGAACAAGAAATGTCTTGGGGATTTCTTGGGGAGGAGGAGAGATGGTTTTTAAATTTCGGATCTGGGCATTCTTACCCAGATACCCAGAGGCCTTCGGCATGAGCAGCCAGGGGCCCAAGGCTAAGGGAACAATCCACAGAATGTCCTTTTGGGAGGGAGGTAACCATGGAGGCAGTTTCCCAGCTGACGCTGCCTGGGGAAGTCACCGCTGACGCCAGCTGTGAGCCAGACTGAGTAAAGTAGCTGTTTGTGCTGGCAGGATTAGGAATTGCCTAGCGTTTGTCGAAGAAGTCATACCCACAACACACACCTGGATCACGTGCTCCTTCCACGCCGCCCAGCACCTGTGACCGGCCACTGTGCTTGCATTTCTCAGATTTCTCCACCATATCTGGAACTTCCAGAAGCTAGGAGTATCTCATTTATATCTCCATATCCTCAGCATCTACTTTAATGGCTGGCATATAGTAGCTATTCAAAAACAATAGCTGTGGAATGAATTAACAGACAGAACAAGTAGTGTGACCTGATACATTTGAATTGCTTGTGTGCTGAATTTGGGACAGTAAGAAATTAAGCAGCGGGATCCAAAGTTCAAAAAAAAAAAAAAAAAAAAAAAGAAGAGCATCTCAGTATGCAAAAGTTTTTTGCAGCCTAAATGGGAAAACAATTGCCCAGGTAGACTGTGTAACATTTTATAGAATTGCAAATTATATCAGCTTTTGTGTTTCTGACATATTCAAATCTCTCATTTACCTTCCAACCCCATAAAATCTGGTATTCAGGGCAAGATTTAATAAAATATCTATGAATAAATGGCATATATGTATACACACTATGTATACTATCAATGAAGCTGTAAATGTAAACAGCATATATTACATCTGTGAACACAATTAAAAAGTCTAAAAAGTATGCATCTGTCTATATATTATGCAGTAAATATCTATGTACATAGTATACTTACATACTACGACTCAAGTTGGAGTTCCCATTTTTTCATTTTCATCAAACAGATATTACTGAAGAGGGTATCACAGGTTCCCGTGCAACAAGTCTTAGGGATATTGTCTATGAAAGCTGTTTCTCTGTTTTCCTGGTCGGCCTATGCAAGAGAAATGCCAGCACTCTTCTCTCAGTGAAGAGGGCCTTGGCACTCACAGCTGCAATTCTTTAATGTTCTGGGCTAAGACAGAGTAGCTCCATGGAGGCTGACACCCATTGTATTACAGCTTTCATGTGTATCCCCTATTCCATGGGACTCGCCCTTTATCTCAAAAGCAGGTAAAGGGACCATTCTGCCTTGTTTACCCTCATTCTGCATCCATAACAAGGAAAAAGGACCTTGGCACTTCTGATCCCACTTTTGATGCCCGTTGGACAGAATTCTTCTGGGGAGAGGTTGTGTCACACTCCCAAGATTCAGGTTTAAGATAAAACATCTAACACAAAACTAGTAGACGAAGAGCCAGCATGATTCCAAAGCATGTTAAAAAGTAAAATTGTGAATGTGTGTATTTGTGTGAATGAGTAGCTGTTAATTATGTTCAGTGCCAATAATTTAAACAGTAGAAGAACTGCAAAGAAGTAGAAAATTGCCTTCAAAATCACACTATCCAGAAATAACCACATTACAAGAGGTGAAACTGCATTTTGGATATCACAGAACACAGACATATTAGTAAATATATGCAATGGCATACAGATATGCCAAGCACCAGCATATTGCAAATGTCATTTTAATTTAAAAATATATTTAATTAAGCAGAACAGAGAAAACTCAAAGTGAATCTTAGAGAAAATAGACAGACTTTAGATATTTACTTACCTTATGAGATATTTCATCCTAATGATTCCTCTAAAGTCAAAATTATTACTTAAAACCAGATCTGAATTCATTATGCTTAAACACATGTTTGCTTTATTCAATATCAAATGGATTCTTGCTATTTGAAAGAAAAGGAAATGAACTTTCTTATTATACCTCTCATTTTCCTTCCCAACTCTGTATTTTTACTGAAGCATTATTTGCTCATTGTCAAGATTTATAACATTTGCATTTTACTGTTAATGGTAACTTTTATTCCCAAGTAAATTTAGCTCTATATTTAAATGGAAGAAATTCATTTAATTAAATCTTTTGCTATGGCTCTTCTATTACTGGTTCTTTATTATGATTCATCTTTTGATTTCTTCATTAAGTAGCATTTCCAAGAAAACCTTGCAGGTGGCCTGTTGTATAATTAAGAATACCTGTCTTTTCTTTTCTTGGTGGTTTTAATTTATTTTGCTATTAGCCTACTTTTGCTTATGATGATCCTTCTCTCTTTTTTCCTGCATAGCATATTTTCATATTTATTGTATTGTTTCTTTTAAAACCAGAAATCATTTAGTCTGATGCATATGAGATGAATTCTCGGCTCCAGTCCTACTGTATCTGGGCCTGTTTGTTTTCTCTATGAAGAAATCATTTCAATGTGAGCACTGCATTCTGCCTACTGTCCTGGGATAAGAAGATAAAAGATAAAGGAGAGATCATCCAAGTCTCTGTGCAGCTTGTTAGAGGTTTTGTGCTCTGCTTTTCCTCTGAGCCTGTGCTAAAGACCCTGCCTAGGATTTAATGCAGACATTCAGTATCAGTTTTTGTAAGGAAGACAGCAAAAAAACCCGATTCTCTCAGGTCTGAGTTTACTCTCTCCATTCATTCTTGGAACCTTCTCTTCTTTCCTCCTTAGTTATTTCCACCATAACTGTTCTTTCCCTTCCTCCCATCAGAGAAAGATAACAATGGCTGCTGGTTCATCATGCTTCAAATTAGGAGGTACTAACAGATGAGAAAAAAATACTCAGGAAGCGATGACTCATCAATACCGCTTCTGGAAAGCCAGGGCTCTGCACCACGATCTTCTGCTTCTAAACGTTTGTTTTGAAATTCCATGGCAAGAAATGATATCCCTTTCCTATTTGTTGCCTTTGGGAAGGTATTTTATCATCCTTGTTTATTTAGTTAGCTGTTAGCAAAGATAAGTTTTGTTTTAGCTGTGATTAGACTTTCCTGCTTACTGAGAACAGCTATTTAACAAAAACCAAAATATACAAAATAGCTGCTTGGAAGAATTAAAAAACAACCAAGCCTGGGCTGCAAATCCTGATGAAACGGTTGTACTTGAATTAGTCCCATATTCATCCAAATTTCCTCCATGTGGGTGACATAAGGGCCTTCATTCATGAGAGCAGAGCCAACACAACAGTAAGAACTTACAGTTAAGGACGAGGAAGGCAGCTGGGTCCGGAAGGTGAGTGAAGAGAGGACAGTCACAGAGAGACAGCTCTAGGGATTTGCCCCAGGAGCTTGGATAGTTTTTGTGCTGCACCCTTGCAGGGAGCATCAGGACACCTAGAAAGATAACACCTGCCTGGAGTCGGAAAGCCAGATGGTCGTAGAGATCTCAGAGTGCTAGGAAATCATGAGAGTCTTAGCCTAGCCAGAGCTCAGAGAATTCTGTGAACAGGGCATTTGCTTGTTACTTGCAGAATCGCTTCAGACAGTGGCAAGAATGATCGGGTGTGTGTTCAAAGGCAGAGTATTTGAGGGAAATTAATGGTAATGTGTCTTTTACTGTTTTTTTTTTTAATTTAGACACACACTATAATTTTTGATCAGCTCTTATATATGGTCACAATGACAAGTTTCTAATTGAGCAGATGTGAGCTGTAATTCCTATATCAAATTTAGCTATTGGGAGTCCATCTCTATTTTAATTATTTTTTTCTAGATCACTGGTGATTAGATTTTATTAATATAATTAGATTTTTTTTTGAGTTATTATTGTTACTGCTTTTATTAATTTTCCCTTTTGAGACACGGTCTTGCTATGTAATGCAAACTGGCCTTGAACTCACTATGGAGCCCAAACCAGCCTCCAACTCACAGTGATCCTCCTGACTCAGCCTTCTAGATGCCGGGATTACAGCTGTGTGCCGAAGGACCAGTCCAGTTTTTACTAATTCTTAAGTATGCATTAGAACACTTTTAAAATGTCCTGTGTGTGTGTGTGTGTTTGTGTACATGTGTACATGTATGTTAGTAGTATACAAGAAAGAGAGAGTAATAAGTAAATTCAGTTCCATAACCACAGTGATTAAACACTATAGCTATATAATCTGTTAGAATCTTGAAAAAATTAATTCAAATGGAACTGTAGAAAATTGTATTGGAACATAATAATCTCAAAGTTTCCACACAATTCATAACACTTGAAATAAAATATTAAAAATAAAATTCAGCCTACTACAGGGGCAATGTGAAAAGCTGCATTTATTTTTATAAGAAAGTCTATGCGCTCTCCCACTTCCTCAGTCTGCCTTAATTACATGTGAAAAAAATGCTAAGCTGGAGCATTTTTAAAAATTTACAAACTCTGGCGTTATCTATGGTTTAAAAAGGTTAAGGAATTCTATGAATCAGGGTAATTTTCTAGCTGTCCTGTTTCCTATTCAGGATTGAAAGAAATAGGCTTCTTTTGCCAAGAAATGTGATTTAACGATTCCAGCTGATACAGTTATGCAATGAGAAAATAGTAAAGTAGGAAAGTGTCTAGGTAGGGATCAAAGGCTTAAAGCTATTTTCCAGCAGGCAGAGATTTTAAAGTTTAATAATGACCACCAACTGGTGCAGATCAGCAACAAACTCAGAGAAAAACAGAAAAAATAGAAATTGTTACATTGTTGTTCAGAATTTTTGTCGCAGTGCCTGGCACAGGGTTGGAGATCAGTTCAATGTCAGTACAGTGAAAATGTGTGTAATCTGTGGGTAATTAAACATCAGTAAATACATAACAACTTCTAGTTTAATATTTGATCTGCCTAGCTGTCTCTGGTTAAGTTTCCCTCAAATGTAACTAAAATATATAAAAGTTTCTTCAAAGTATAACTGAGATATATAAAAATGCAAACTCAACACCAAAATATAAAGCTGAAAATAAAACCAAGTCCTCTACCAGTGTAGGATACAATCTTCCGCTTTTGTCTGCGTGTTCACACACATACTGTAGAGTCACACATGCAAAAACCCATAAATATACTTTGAAAATAGTTTATTTTATAGTGAATGGTAATCTATTAATTATTTTTCTAGCTCATTATATTCTAGAGATCTTTTTGTGTCGTTACATTTAGATGTAACTCATTGATTCAATTATGTCGTGGTATTGAGAAGGTATGTACCAAGCACAACTTATTTAATTTTTTAATATGGAAAGATTTTTTTTATAATTTTATTTAAAGAGGAAAAAACAAAACAAAACAGAACATAATAAAGGGTAGCAACAATACAGTATTCCAAGGAAAAAAGGAAAAGTACAACAACAATAAAAACCTAAGAAATTATTACTTGACTAATTACATACTGACTTCTTGGAAATAGTTGTTCAAATTACAAAGTTAAAACATGTAAAGTAGACATTCAAACAGTGAGACTGTTAACAGTTCTGCTCCACGATCTGACAAAAACAACAATATGGTCATCCATCTTACCCACTCAAATATACATGAAATTATATCACTGGGTAAAATTAAACACAACAAAACAGAGCAAAGCGGATCACAAGAAAGCAATGTAAGACATAAATTTCAAAGCTAGACAATTGGAGATATTCACTCTCTATCATATTGACACTTGTTTTCTTCCAAATAGTTGTCCATATTGTCACATATAGGGAATTCACATGAAACAACCTAGTATGGAATTGATCTGAGCAGGACAAGGAGGGCATTACAGGTCTTCAAGACCAGACATTAGGGAAGCCATGAATGGCTGTCATAGTGTCTCTCATTCTCCTCAAAACAGCTGTCCATACCTTAATGTATGTTGAACTTAAACAAGGCAAGGCAAGCTAAGATCACTTTGAACAAAAAGTGATAGTTTTGCTGGACTTCACATCATGACATTATGGAATCAGCACTGGGTATTGTAGTGTCTCTTTTTCTTCAAAGTAGTTGTTTATTTCAACATGTATTATATAGTTGGTTCTCGTAAACTGTTTATAAGCTCTACACATGCGTGAGTCTCTACATGTATATCTATCAT
>PVJX010015194.1:0-35989 GCA_004027295.1 Dolichotis patagonum
AACAGGATGGAATAAAGCCAATTGAGACAGTATAGTGAAATTGGCACAGAATATCACAGCAGGTCACCAGGACAACAGTAATAGGCAACATTGTATATCTCGTTGTCTTCACAATAGTTGTTCTTCTACTAGGTACAGCAAAATCAAAGAAATACACAACATTATAGAACACATCAACACAGAGTATTGAATAGAGCAACATCATTACTCAGGACAAAGCAAAAGGGCAATAAAAATATCTGGCTTCAGAGATAGTAGAAGGAAACTCCCCCGACTTGCTGTACCAAATAACCATGCTACTTTCTCACACCTTAAACAGGGCTATTCAATAGGAATAGCTGGTATTATTGTTTCTCAGATTCCATGCACGGCGAAGATTTTTGCAAGCACAATCTCACTTCAAGCTGGGCATGGGGGTGCATGCATGCAATTCTAACACTTGGGAGGCTAAGACAGGAGGATCCCCATGAGTTCAAGTCCTGCCTGAACCACATAGCAATACCCTGTCTCAAAAAACCAAACCAGGGTGGGTGATATAGCTCAGCAGCACAGTGCCTGCCTGGCAAGTACAAGATTGTGAGTTGGATTCCCACTGCAAAAATACAAGAAAATACATGCAAAAAACAAACAACCGCAGCAACAAAAAACTTACTCTATCCTCAAATTCTGAAGCCGTGAAGCAGATACTATAATGATTCCATTCCACAAAATCAAGAATTGGTTTTTTGTTTGTTTGTGTTTTGCACATGGCAATACCACTAGAGAGTGATAGGCTGGGCTTCAAACTCAGGCCTGCTCTGAGTGTGAGTCACATGCGAGCTCATTGGTCTATACTGGCCCTCAAAATACTATACTGTGTAGAACAAAATGAGTAGCCTGGATATTACCTATGTCCTTTAAAAATTTAAACATGGCAGGAAACCAAAGAATCAGACCTTTATTTAGGTATTTGCTGATCGTTTGGCCTGGATAACATGTGGATCTCCTTATCTATAGGAATTCCACTTTTGGAAGGTCTTGATGGGAGGGTCCCTGCCTGTGGAAGCTGAAAAGGTCAGCCCATCCTATCTCTGCCTCCCGGCTCAGCCTATGTGGCCCCAGATGGGAATGATGCAAAGACTTGTACAAGAGCCCTCAGGGGGTTTTTACAGCAGTGTCTGTGGAGTACCCTGGGCTGTGACTGTGGCTGTGGGTAATATCCCCATGTCACCTCTTTCCTGGGTTTGTAGCTGACTCACCTTCTTTGATTTCTGCCTGCTTCCTGGGGTAACCCAGGCTTCCTAACCAACCTCTGACCCAGCAACATCCTCCCCACAGACTCCCTGGCTGTTTAGATACTGCAGGCGGGCAGCTCCTGATGTTGAAACTGAGAACACGCCATGTGCAAAATTATCCACCCATCTGGAATTAGATAACTGGAGCCAAAGATAAAATCTTTTTCTTTGTTGATTAAAAATGTATTTTCTGTGGCCCTGAAGCAAGGCCAGCAGATTGCTGTAGCTGCTGGTTTCAAACAGGAGCCTAAAGAGAATTCTTTTGGTGGTCTGTTGGCCATTTTAGAACTTTGGAAATGGAATGGTCAATTCATCAGAAAGAAATAGCAGGTGAGCATGGCGGACTTTAGGGGGCCTGCAGGGGAGAGACCCTGGTGCCTCGGGACCTGCACCATGCAGTTGACTCGGGGTGCCATGAGAACAAGGAGCTCCTCCCCTCTCTGGCTGAGAGTGTGGCAGACTTTTGGCGGCCTGAAGGAGAGAGACCCTGGCGCATTGGGACCTGCACCGTGTAGTTGACTCGGGGTGCCAGGAGAACAAGGAACTCTTCCCATCTCTGGGGGGCGACTGTGATCCTGCCTGCATGTGGGCTGAGAATCAGACATTTCATGTCGTCCTGTCCCCCATCCTGTGTCCCCCCTGCCCCTCCCCCCTGCCTAGCAAGTGGGAGCCAGTGAACTACACATCTTGTGAAAAGATTGGCTATGTTATTTAGTATGAGCTCCCCATATGCAAAGATAGGGACAACGATTTGGAAGAAAACAAGAGACAGTATGACAGATAGTGAAGATCTCTGGTTGTCTAGTTTTGAAATTTATGCTTTCTTATGTCCCATTCTGTTCTGTTTTGTTGTGTTTAATTTTACTCCCTTTTAAGATTAAAAAAAAAACACAGGGTACAAGACCTGCATAGGCCTCAGTATTTTCTGAGATCCAAGCTAAGGATGTAGCTACGGCTTTAGACTTAGGTAGCAACCATCTTTTGTACATTGGCCTACAAGTAGTGAGTGTCAGTTTCTCAGCCAGATCACACCACCACCACCACCACCACCAATCATCATCACCACCATCACCATCATCCTTGTTTCCTCTGCTCCCAGTTCTGCTAAGGGCCACCACTTGCACTGATCTACTAACCTCTGCTGCAGGCCTGATTAGGTTCTCTTTTTGGAGCACAGCTATATGATTAGTAAAGGCACGGTTACAGAATAACAAAGTTACACACATGTTATAGCAAGTTAAAGTCAAATCTTAGCCTCTGCCTACGCTCCTGCTGCCTGTCACATAAACACACTGCTGAGCTCAAGCAGCCTTGACTGCCTAGGTCCAGTTGCTTTTCTTCTGATAATGCACTGGGCCAATTTACCTCTTCTCAGCTTATGTTTCCCTTAATTAAGAAAATAGAGTGCTTCTAATTAGCTTCAAGGACTTTGGTTGGGGTGAAGTAACCCAGTCAAAGAGATACTTTTTTTTTTTCAAAGATACTTTTTAACTCTGCTTACTCTGCTTGAAACCCTCCCCTGGTCTCCAGGATATTCCTATAATAAGATAAATGATTCCTTTTCAGCAAATGCATTTAGAGTTAGTTTTCATGGCAATATGTGACTTAATTCAATTCACGCAGCCGATCGTGTAATGCCTTGTACTTCCTGCTTGCAAACTGTATTTAAACTGAACCCAACACTGCCTCAGTGCCGATGACTTGGAACTGAGATTCCCATCAGCCCACTAGCATAATAAACAAGCTGCCTTCTAGATTCCTCGGTGCAAAGAATTTTCCATTTGATTTGATATTGGTTTTTTTTGTAATGCTCTTAATCAGAGAAGAGTGGTCCTGTGTCATCAGCCTCCCTAGGCAGCAGAAGAGGAGGGATTGGGTCCCCCCCACCACGCCATCCCAGATTGTATATATGGAACGATTTACCTTACCTGAAGTGTTGGCACAATTGGAGGAAAGGTAAAATCTCTTGGAGAATTGGATTTTCTGAGTCATGAGGGGAATTCGTACAGGGTTAGGCCTTCCTTCACAGGGTGCGAGTGATGGATTATCTTAAAGTCTGGCTTTGAGGGTCCCACTTTCTCAGGCATCTTCTATGAGATTTTTAGGAAAACCTTCTCACATTGCTGAAACTGCTAGGAAGGATTTTTTTTCCAGTCTGTTCCCTTCTCTCCCCACACACTTCCTCCTTCGGACTGGGGAACTGAGCAGGACTCTGAGCCCCTCATGGACCACCAAGTCCTGAAGACTCGTGAGGCTGCAGGCGCCTTGGGCTCACCAGGGTCCACGGCTCAGGACGGGACAGGCCACGCTTGTCAGAGTACATTTCTGTTTTTCCCTTCAATATGGGATGTAGCAGATATGGGGTAACACTTCTGTGCTGTGAATTTCCTTCCAGACAGAAAAGAGCCACACAGGTAGAGACAGACGTAATAAAGAATCGGCTGCCTCCTCTCCATTCTCTCACCGGAACATCCCTTCATGACAAATTTTGTTGTTGTTTGTTTGAGTTTTTTTTTTTTTTTGAGGCAGAATTTCACTATATAGTTCAGGCTGGCCTCAAAACTCACAGCGATCCTCCTGCTTCAGCTCCCCAGTGCTGGGATGCCGGACTTCTTACAAGGGAGCAGCCGGCAAGAAAGAGCACAGCTGTGAGGAAAAGGTAATTCCTGGTGCTTTCATTTGTTTCCAGGTGGGGATACACCGTACATAACAGTGGGAACACACCAGTCAGGAAGGAAAAAGAGAGAGGAAGGGGCAGAGTCCCACAATTCCCTTTGAAAACAACCTCCCCTCCCGTGACTTAGTGACCTTCCTCAAGATGCCACCTCCTGAAGGTTCTGCCTCAACCCTGGGGATTAGGCCCTTAACACATAGGTCTCTGGGGAACATTTCAAATCCAGCTGTCAAGCTCGGAGTGGTGGTGCACACCTGTGGTCCTAGCCATGCAGGATGCTGAGGCAGGAGAGTTCCTTGAGCCCAAAAGTCTGGGGCCAGCCTGGGCAACATAGCAAGTCTTTCTCTTTTTTTCTTTCTCTCTCTTTCTCTCTCTCTCTGTCTCTGTCTCTCTCTCTGCCTGAGACGGGGCTTTGCTATGCACTTCAGGCTAGCCTTGCACTCACTCCGTATACCAGATTGGTCTCAAATTTGAGGCAATCCTTCTGTCTCAGCCTCCCAAGTGCTGGGATTACAGGCATGTGGAGAGTCTGTCTCTTAATAGACAAAAACAACAGCAAACACCCTGTAACACTTAGCTGCAATATGCATCAGGAATGAAGAAATAAATAACAAGAGTTCTCTGAAGGGAAATTGTGGGAGACTATGTTACTAAAGACTGAAAACATCTCCCCCTTAAACACTAACTACCAGGGAGGAAGACATTTTTTTCCTCACTTGTTTATAACTCATTATTTGAATGACTAGACCAAAATACCACTTGGATGAGTCCTCCTAGTAGCTTTTGTTACCTAGGTAGGTGATAACAATTAACCTACAACTAATTGTTTCCAGCTCTTCCCTTTGTTAATCAAAAAATTTTATTACAGTTCTGTGGTTTGATATTGATAGAGATAGAAGGCTAGCATACCTGAGATTAAGATATGTGTGCTTAGTGGGTTAAGGCAGTGAGGATCACCTAAGACAAATCCAGCATCAGAGGAAAAAGTGGACTTTGAGGGAAAGACAAAAGAAAAATTGTTTCAGGCCCAGATAAACAAAACAATGAAGACTGAAGCAAGTTCAAGTCCAGCCTGGGTAATATACTGATTTAGTAAGACTCTGTCTCAAAAACAAATACAAACAAACAAACAAAACTGGGCATGATGGCACACATCTGTAATCCCAATCTTTGTATTTGGAAGGCTGAGTCAGGAGGATCACCACAAATTCCAGGCTAGCCTGTGTGACATAATACGTTCCAGGCCAGTTTGAACTACATAGTGAAACTGTGTCTCAAACTTCCCAAATGAAAAAAAGGAGGGGAGCTGGGGATACAAAGATCTTGGGTCTCCAGTACATTAAAAAAAGAAGAAGAAGAAGAAGAAGACGACAAAATAGAATTATCTCTGTGCCCAACTCCTCCTCTAGTGTTTCTCTTACGGTATTTTGTTATAATATACTAATGATGCTGTTACTTATGATAAGTAACCCAAATAACACCAGGCCTTACTTGGAAGTTGGCCTTGAGATTTTACTACAAAGAATATAGCAAAGCTGGGGGTACAGTTTGTTGCTTCCGGGAGACAAGCAGCCTTCTGGGACCATAATTCAGCCCTAATAATAAATTAGACAGGCAAAGTTTAAGGAAAGGAAGATCCTCTATTTGTAAAGAGGAAAAGGAAGGGGGAGAAAGGAGGAGATAGATAGCTATCTTGATTAAGATTCAGGGCAGGGGAAAGATGGAGGATCCGGGGGTCCTTTGTTCTCAGCTGTTTTTATGTTGGGGGGATGGCATGTGACTCTTTCTCCTGAACCTAGAACTTGCCGGAACCATACTGGTTCAGGGCACCTCTCCCTAACATCATTTGCTCTGGTGATCTTTTGTGTGGCTTCTTCCTGTCTGTTCATTTACTTGTCCCTGACCTACATTTTAAAGCCTTATGTTTGGGGTTGGCAAGGGGTACCTTATTCATGGTTAGCTTAGCATTAGTGGTGTTTGTGTGGATATCTATTGTACTCTGTGATGACCCGAGTGAATAACGTAGCAACTCTAGAGTGAACGCACATGCATATAAGTGTATATGTTAGTGCATATGTGCAAGTACATACTGCCTTAGAGTTCGTCAGCTCCTCTTTTCTTCCCTTATATTTTACTGGCAGTGGGGGCAGCTTATCATTTGTGCATCTGGCTTTCTCTCTGTGTCTTGCCCACTAGTTCTTTTTCTGGTCTTTTGGTGCAAGTCTCAAAGCCATTTGGTGCATTTCTTTATGGCCCACCCCCCTTTTTCTTTTTCTACCTCCTCTGTAACTTGCTTCCCAGGGGAGTCTCTCTAGTAAAGTTTGTTTTTAACTCCTTCTAGTCAGGATTAGCTAGAACATCAAAGGAGGCCCCTATTTTACTTTTTCCCAACAACCCTGTCCCTACAAGCTTAGTGGTAGTGTGCACACTTAGCATGCATGACGATCTAGGTCAGTTTCCGGCACCAAAACCAAAAATCTAATAACCCAGACTGAAGGTGCTTCCCATGCATGTTTTTAAAAATTATAATCCATTGGATCGGAGGTTTAGCTCAGTGGTCTAAGCACCTGCCTGGCAAGCACGAGGCTATGAGTTCGATCCCTGGTACCAAATAAATAAATAAAAATTAAAAAAATTTGTAATCCATAATTATACTTCTGAAAGTTACCTCTCCTTCCATTCTTCTAGGCGTCCATTCAGCACCTGCTAAAACCCTTTTTGCATTTCTTAACGTCCACTTGTATCAGCTAGCTTTGCATTCAGCTGTGTGGAACTGAAACCTGTATGCAAAAGGCTAACACAATGGATATTTTACTTTTCTTATGTAACCAGAACTCCAGAGGTAGCCAGTTCAGGGCTGGTATAACTGCTTGAGGACAAATCAGGGACCCAGGCTTCCTTTAATTTCTATCTTTTGCAGAATGGCTGCTTCACCTCCAAGCTTTGAATCTGTGTTCTTAGCAGTAGGGAGAATGACAAAAATTGTCTTCCGTTGCTGGCAGGCTGGGCAGTAGATCAGCCTTGTGAATGTGACCCCTCACCACCCTGCCCTGGCTCTCCACCAGTGCCAGGGGAGGCTGGTTTTAAAAAATGTAAACTTTTGGCTGGGCTGGGGGCACAGTTTCAAAGGATTCCATCAGCTTCCCCACTGTGATAGCTCTTACTTGCAGGTGAAGGAACTAGTGTGATGATATTGCCAACTCCCAAGCAGCTCCATTCTGACTATACATTCAGGGGGGACCAGAGGACTCCTTATGCATGTTTGCTGGGGCTCCTGTCTTCTTCTATTCTATGGAAATTGGCTTAGGCCATAAAGTAGGAAAAAGTACGGAGACCTCTCGCTGACTCTGCTTCTCTCAGCCCCTTCCTCATCCACCATTTGGTTTTGTTTGTTTTTGGCACTGGGTTTGACACTCCTATGAACAATCTTAGCTAGAGATGGGTCAGGACGTCTTGGTTACTACTCTAATCTTGCCACTCATAACAATGCCAATTAATTCTGCCTCCAACAGTTAAGCACTGTCACTTGGTCTCTATTTTTCCAGCATCCTAACAGACTCCTTGCTATCCTAGGAGTCTAGCTCGATAGCATCATCTACCACCAGCCCTGGGTGGCAGAGGAGAAGCACCACTGAACTTCTTCGTGCTGTTTGTGTCTTTTTCGCTAGCGCATTCTAATTGCTTGTGATAAATGGCAGACTATAGTCAGCTGGTGGGAGGTGCATAACGCACTATATCCACGGTAGCGTCCCACTTCTGAGGTTTTGCTCTCTTCTTCCATTGTTAGCCAGACAGCTTGGGTTTACTTTGCGTATTGTAGGCCCTTGCTTCCTCTCAGCTTCCTGAAACCATCCTATCTTCCATTCCTTGCCAGATGCAAAGACTATAGTATAGGGAATGTGCTTGTGTCAATAAACTCAGAGCCAGGCATGGTAGTGATCTATAATCCTAGTGCCTAGAAAAGAGGCTGAGGTAGGAAGATTGCAAATTTGAGTCCTGCCTGAGTATTTCAGAGAGACTCTGTTTCAAAACAAAACTATAAGGGGGGGGGCACCTGCAAATGTAGCTGTGGTAGAGTACCCCTTGGTTTGATCTGCACAACCCCTCTTCTCTCCCCTCCACAAAAAAACACAGCTCTGTGTAGCTCTCTACTTCCTCCCTTTCCCCCCAAAGTATCTTAGGGGCTCAAAACCACCCACTCCTGACTTCTTCATATATAGCTCAGTGGGAAGGCTCTGGATTAAATCTCCAGCACCACTAGCAAAAAAAAAAAAAAAAAAAAAGGTCTCCCCAACCATGGCCCTGACCTTGGCATTGCAAACGTGCTAGGGCTGAGAATATTTTTGTAGTTCCACTGCTCTTATAATAAAGCACTGGGCTGGGCTTGTAGCTTTTCCTGCTTTTCTAGGTCCCCCCACACACTGCTGAGGAGGCACACTCTGGTTTTCATCCTTATCCTTTGATTAATGATTAATCACTTTCAATCTTTCATGGTCTTTTTTCAAGATTTACTCCATCAATAGCTATTTGATTAATTTTTCTTAAATTACCCTTTCTTTCTTCCTCTTCTTTTGCTGCTTTGAGACAGGGTCTCAATATATAGTTCAGGGTGGCCTTGAACTTACTACGTAGCCTAGGCTGGCCTTGGACTTGTAGAGATCCTCTTGCCTCAGCCTCCACAGTGCTGGGATTACAGGATGTACCACCATGCCCCGCCTTCTCCTCATATTTTCTAAATACCTGCTGCACTGCACCTTCCACACATCTACCCCTTTACTGCTGCTGAAAGTTATAACACTGCACCACTACAGCACAGCCAGTGCCTGTCAGAGCTTCACCCAGCGGCCTTGTTTCCAGGTGGCCAGGGCTTGATTCACTTCACTGATCAGATCCTACCAATGGGAACTAGTACCCTTTGAGTCTACACTGTGTAGGGGTAAAAAAAAAAAGTAGGACTGAGAAGAAAGAGAGGTTGAACTAAAGGTAGTCACAGCCAAGTCTCAGCCGATCCATCTCTTGAGGGCTAACCTCTTCAGGCAGATTGGAGCCACCTCAGCCTACATATTCAAGTTGTACCTGTTCTCATGGGGAGTGGTGTAACCTGGTGTGAGGCAGTACTCTTTAGCTGAGGGCAATTCCTCGAGAGGGACTCAGTTGAACACACCCAGTAACTGGGGAAATCAGTACTTCTTCCTGAAGAACCATGCATGCTCTGTTTACACTGGAGTGGAGATGGTGTGTGGTGGGCTGAGGAGAAGAAATGCTTCCACCGGGAAAAAGAACATTGGCAGACACTTTTGCCTGAGGAAACGAAGATGAGAGGGGCATTTAAATGTACACCAAACATTTGTAAATCCCTAATACTCATACTGGACAGTGAAGAACAGAAGTTAATATGCAACTGCTGAGAAGTTAGGATTCATCTGCTCAGAAGCTCTCGCCTTGCCAATATACTACAGCCAGTCAAATTAGTTTCCATGGACTAAATTCAGACAATAGATGTGTTTGGTTTGGCTGCACAAGGTTGTTCAAAAATGTGAACTGGCTGCCAGTATGTAAAATTTGGAAGAATTTATATATAACTTTGGACGTCTAGCTTCTCTTGAGTAACCAGATCTAGCAATACTGGATCAACACTGGTTTCTGCATGGCAATAAGGACTGGAGTTGACTGACAGCTGACCTTTTAAATGGGGTGGGGGGAGGTGCTGATTAGTTTAACCTTCTTTGGCATTTTGGTTTAGAATTCCAGCTATATGACTAGGCACTGCCTAACAGTGTATGGTCTGTATTAGGTACTTGGATGCTCATTAGGACTGAACAATTTTATTGGAGAAGGTGGGGTGAAATTGAGACCTCCAATTGTAGTGAGAAGCTTGGTATATAAGATGTAAAGGGGGGCACAGGACAGCAAGTACAGACTAGGATGAATTAGTGACCTTCTAGCAGAAGCCTGAGCACAGGAAGGAGAACACAGGATCAATCTAAGGTTTGGGTGTCTTACTCTAGAGTTAGTGAGGAATGAGGAATTGTGGAAAAAACCAGACAAGAAGAAAAAGGCACAGCAGACCTCAGCAATGGAATGCCAGATGGAGGCCAGGGAGCCAGGAGATCCAATTGTAACTACTGCAAGAAGAGAATAGACAGGAAAAAAGCCAGGGCAACAAGGAAATAGGGAGTTTCAGAAGCAGTATAAGAAAAAGAAAGGAAAGTTGAGGGTCCAGAAGTTTAGCAGTGAGGTACTGATATTGAAACACTTCTTGGGGATCAAGTGAGTGCTTTTTCAGGAGTTCTAATTGGGGAAAGCATAGAGGAACATTTGTAATATTCATCTATTTCTATTTAGCTTGTCATCATTTATGACATCATCAAAAAGAAATGAGACAGTATCAGTGCCGCATCCTTTTAGAAGGCACCAAGGAAATATCCAAATTCTGTTGTTCTAGTGGAATGAAACATTAATATGTATTTTGGACAATCACCAACTTACAGAGACTGGAAACTTCTCTTACAGATAGATCTCTGTGTACATTGGTTTTGTGGATTTTCTGTGGTAAAATGAAAACAGTGGTCTGTTTTACCTTATCAACCAGTTAGGATCTTTCTGTGTGGCCTAATCGGTTGATTACTGCATCGTGTGCTTATAATATGTAAACCCATTTAACATTAGCCTAAGTAAAATGTATGAGAAAAAGAAACCTAAAAATAGTTCATTCCAAAATTCAGTGTCAGATATAGATAGATCATCCCGTGTTTGGGGTATTACTGGCATCCTGGAAAAGCGCACAGCCAATCAAAACTCCCTTCAATCTGTTGTTGTGCATAGGGAAGGCCTTGTTTCCTGAAAACCAGTCTGTATTGTCTTGGGACAAGCAAGCCGTCTGGGTTTGTATCCTGACTCAACACCTATCAACTCTGTGACCTCGGGCCAATCACAGAACCTCCTCCAATTTATTCATCAGTTAGCTGAAGATAAAGCTTGTTGCACGGTTGAGATTATTGAATGTGTTGAATCAGTATGCGACCCCTTTATAGGCTTTTTGAGGGCTGTTAAACTTTTCCTGTTACCAACAGTACAGAAGTTTCCTTAATTTGGGAGCCTTTCAGTTTAGGACAGAGAGTTAGGACTAGGATTCTGGAGTCTGAGTACTTGATTACCCTGGGTCTAACTTCGGAACTTAACGACCTTAAAAAAGAAAAACAAAAATCACAGAATCTCTCTTGGCCTTCCTTTTTCCTGTTTCTCGGCAGTCTATAGAAGATACGAAGGACACGGAAACTGGAGGCCGTGTGCCTTATTTTGTGTGAGTTAAGGAGCAAAGCACAGCCCGCCCCAAGAGATCAGCCGCAGAGATCTGTGCCCAGGGAGGAAAGCTAGCCCCAGGACGTCCTAACTTCCCACCCCGGGAGCAATCCAAACCCGGACGCCGGCGGGGGAGGGGCAGCTCGAGGCGGCGGTGGGGACAGAAGGGGGGGCTTCGGGGTCAGCTCAGACTCTCACCTTCGGAGCCTAGCACCAGTCTAGGTGAGCCCCGCGGCGTTGAGGGACTCGCGCCCGCCGGCCCTTAGGAGTTAGGTGACGTCACCTTCAGGAGGACTCGCTTTTTCATTAATGAAACCGGCCGGTGCGGGCGCATGCGCGGCAGGCCCCGTCCCTCTCGCTTCCCCCTCCCCTTTCCCAGCCGCGCTCGCAAATCTCTAGCTCGCTCGCTCTCCCTCTCCCCGGGCCGTGGAAAGGATCCCACTTCCGGTGGGGTGTCATGGCGGCGTCTCGGACTGTGATGGCTGAGGGGAGACCGCGCTAGTGGGGAGAGCGAGCAAGAGGCCCCCTCCCCTCCCCGGGTCCCTCTCCCCCTGTCCCCTTCCCCCCGGCCTCCTCGCCAACGCCCCCTTCCCCTCTCCCCACCCGGCTCGGCGCACAGTCCCCATCCCCCCCCCCGTGGGAACGTTCGGAGCCTGCACTCCTCAGAGCCTCTGCTCGCCCCTTCCCTCACCTCAGCCCCCGCTCCCCGCCCTCTTCCCGGCCCTGGGCGCCCGCCGCCCCGTCCCTCCGCCGCCCCCCGGCCGCGGGGAGGACATGGCTGCGCACAGGCCGGTGGAATGGGTCCAGGCCGTGGTCAGCCGCTTCGACGAGCAGGTAACGGGCCGGCCGGCGGGAGGTGGGAGTGGTGGGGGTGGGGACGGAGTGGGTGAGGGGAGGAAGGCGCCGCCGTCTCCCCCGCGGCCGCCGCGGGCTCCGGAGCGAAGGGAGGGCAGGGAAGGGGGACTCGTGGGGGTGGCTGTGGGGGGAGGCACGGGGAAGTAGGGGACGGCCGAGCTCTGGGGCTCCTCTTCCCTCCTAAATCGGGGGGGTGGAGCCTTTTCCCTGACCAAGCCTCCATCCCCTTTATCCCAGCCCTTCCGCTTGCTAATGGGTACGAGTGACCTGGGGGCGCTTTCAGGGACGCTCCATCTGGATTTAATCATTTCCCCTTGCTTTTTTTCTTTTTGAACGGAGGTGGTTAATATGGAGGGTTTTTCCCTTCCTCTTCCCTCCGCGACCCTCCTATCCGGGAGTGAATAACTGCAGGAACCCTAAGGCCTGTGTTGTGTACCTCCAGCTGGAGGACGGTAACATCCCTCCCCTCCCCCAGTTTCTTTAGCTTCCTCTCTCTGAGGGGGAAGAGTAGAAGAAAGCTGGGAAAGCACAGGTTTTCTTACTTTCTGCTCCACGGTCTCAGCCTGCCCCTGAGAGCTCCAAGTGCACGCACACTGCACATCTTTTTTTGTGCCCCACACGGGCATCCCCCAAATCTTAATGTTACAGGACTGTCTTTTACAAAGCTATTTGCAGTAGAATCGTGGTTCTGAAATATTTCCCACCTTTTCCTTCCTGTAGAATTGCAGTACCCCTCCTCCACCTCCTCTAGCCAGCGTTCTGAGGATGTGAATTCTTTCTTGAGTGTGAGGAGTAAGTAGAAGGGGGAAAGGATAGTGTGAAGCTACATCTGAGTTATTGTCAACATAATGCAGAGACATCTGGGATGTGGTCCTAGAGCCTGTAATTCTGCTTGTGTTTTGTCCTTTTTGACTCTCGCCTCTAGAATGACAGGAGAACTTTCGTTGAGAATATTTGGATGGGGAAAAAAGTTTCATAGTTTAGGGAGGTGACTTTTTATCCCCCAAGTTTCACACACTAAATCCTGGGGCTGATCAGAATGAATGCACACAGCCTCTTGTCAGTGAGAATTAGTTTAATTTTGTGCTGCCTCAGGTGGTAGGGATTTTGGTTTTTAAAAGGATGCTTTTTGCAGCTGTGGTTCTATGGCAGGTTTCCTGTAATTAGGGAATTGTTGAAGATTGAGTCCGGCTATTTTGTTTATATCATAAAACTGATTATGAGATCTGAAAGGTAGGGGGAAGGACTCCTCTTTCTTTTGATCCATAAACATTTTGTTTCAGGACTCATAGTCTCTCTGCCCTGTCTGAAAGATATTTGGGAATAGGCAGATGAAGGTGAGAAGAAGCTGCATAGATAAAGTAGAATTACAAAGCTGTCGAGACACCGGAAAGAGTTATTTCATTCATCCAGCTTCCAGACCTAAAGGCATGTAAACCAGCTGTACTGCTAATCCATTCGATTGAGGCGTTACTGTGTAAAATAGGTTGCGTTATTGGTAGAGCATTTGATTTAAAACTTGATAGAAAAGACTTTCTCTGTGTAACTTAAAAAAGATTTAAAGGGCACACAGAACCCCAAAGCGGAACCTGGTGAATAGCATGATCTAAATGAAGCAATTTGAAGGGTTCATATCTTGATAGTTCCCAATTTTAAAAAATTTAAATAAATTTCATTTTGTACCTGTTGATCTCTAGACTTATTTGCCATATAAGAAAGATAAGTTTTCTAAATTTTAAGAGGGGAATGATTGTTTATATGTCCAGTAGTAACTCACAAAGTTTCTTTCTGTTCCAGAGTTAAAAGACCTCAGGCTTTGTGTTTGCTTTGTATATTATGGATTCAAACTCATCACCATCTGTTAAAAGTTAGACTTTTTTTTAAATATAAGTAGAACTGTATTTCATATGCTGTTTTTTAAAAAATTTATTTTATTTCAAAGAGAAAAAACAAAACACCCCACAAAATTTCAAAGCACATCAATCAGGGGGCAACAATGGTATATATATGTTGCATATTGCCACCCCCAAATCATTCACTCAGAGCACAAAACATCAGCATTCAATTGTCTAAACAATATCAGCACAGATCTTTCTCTTCAGTGAACTCAGAAATCAATAGTATAACTATCTTTTTTTTTTGGTAGTGGGAGTCAAACTCATGACCTCATGGCTTCCCAGGCAAGCACTTGAGCCACTGAGCTAAATACCTGGCCCAGTAGTATAACTATTTTAACTATCTTTTTTTAAAACTTTATTTATTTTGTACCAAGGATCAAACTCACAACTGCGTGCTTGCAAGGCAGGTGCTTATGCCACTGAGCGAAATAAATCCCCAGTCCCTTAACTGTCTTTTTAATGTACATAGATATATGTTGTTTCTTTCAGCTTTTAAGACATAAGTTTTTAAAACACCATTTTTCTGTATTCCTAATGTTATAATTAAGAGAAAGGCATATAAGTCAAATTATTCACATTTTTCTTTTACATGGTTAAAACCCGTTGACTTCGAGATGCAAAAGTGCTGACTTTTGAGTGTTTTAACATGAGATACTTATATATATCATTTAATAATACTAAATTTTGAGTTCATTTTAAATTGGAGATGTCTCTTTTAGTGAGTATACTGAGGCACAGAGGGGTTACATGACATAGTAAACTTTTCCAAGTATTCCATATGTTTATTTTGATAATTCATTAAGCATAGTTAGAGCTTATACTGTTATTGACGGGAGAAAAAACACTGCATGCACTGAGAGAGACTTGTGTAAGAATCTTAATTATTTCAACTATTTCTAAAAGTTTTGAATTTTTCACATATTGTCTCTACTTGTTTCACTGTGTCTAAAGGAGTCAAGCTTTTTACTACCCCCAAGACAAGTATGCTGAACCACTTTAGTCCTCAGGGAGCTTGCCCATGTCTAAAGATGGCAATTAGGATTATGGTGCCAAATTGGTGTTTTGGTTGGTCTTTTTAACATTTGTTGTAATTGAAGTAGAAGTGCATTACTAGCCACTGTTGGTTACAGACATCTGATAAGTATTGCTTAGCAGCTTGTTACAGTTGGTCTAGTAGACACACTTGAAAGAACTAGTTGTGTTCCATTTTGACTTTTTAAATTATTATTTATTTTGTTCATCTCGACATTTTGAGCCCAAATCTTTGTTTCTAAATGAGTAAAATAAAATTCTTGTCACTTACTGATATTGCATCTAGACAATATTATGGTTAAATGAGTGTTCCCAGTTTTAGAAGTAATCTCCTCCTTGATTAGGGAAATGACAGATATAAAAGTGGACGGCTAGAAAGCTGAAAGTATCAGTTGTATCTTTTGTCTTTCCTTAACCTGCTTTATGGTGTCAGATACTAAGTTTTTAAACTGAAACTGAAGAATGTTAAATGTATAGCTTTAAGTTGTAATTTATTAGCTTAGTTCTTTAGCAAAGTAGAACCTTTGTCTCTGCCTCACCTAGCCCTGTGTACCCCTCCATCCCTGAAAGAGTAAGGAAATGAGGATAAAAATCGGAAGTTTCAAAAAAAATTTCCCTTTGTGTTACTGAGGGTTGAACCCAGGGGCTCGTGATAGGTACGTGCTCTACTACTGAGCTCCATCCCCAGCCATATTTAAAGTTTTTGAAAAGAAATTGAAAATACTTGCCTTCTAATTACTAGTTGTAAATATGTTCTTTGAAAGCACTCTTTTTCACATCTAGTCAAGAGAAATAGTATATAAAAGCTAAAGAATTTTTTTTACATAACATTTTACATAATTCTTAATTTTTCAATTTATAGTAGTCTATTGATTGTTCTTACATGTTGAATACTAATCAGAATGTCCTTTGAATATGTGGTATAAAGTTCATAGTATAAAATGATCAACAATGCCAGGTATGGTGATGCATCCCTGTAATCCTAGCATTGGCAGGCTGAGGCAGGATGATCCCCAGGAGTTTGAGGCCAGCCTGGGCTGCACAGTGAGGTCAGGACCAATCTTTACTATAAAGCGAGACCCTGTCACAAACAAACAAACAAACAAACAAGATTGGCAGGGCTAGGGATATAGGTCAGTGGTGTAGTGCCTGCCTGCCTGGCAAGTGTGAGGTCCTGAGTTTGATTCCTGGTTTAGGAAAAAAAAAATCAGCAAATGTCTTTGATGTTATAGACCACTGTATTTTGAATTAACAAACAAGTACCTCTACCCTCCTCCTTAAGTACTGGCCTGCAACTTTTATTAAGTCTTATAGTAAGTTGAAAGTGAATATTTTATGGTGAGGGATATTTTATGGTGGGTGAGAAATAATACTTTTCCTTTTTGGGGTTACATCTTTTTCTGGTCCTCAGTTCTGTGTACCCTGTAACCCGCCATCTTGGATCTAATGTAGTTTTTACATAAACTTTCTATTTTTACCTTCAAACTTATATTTCCTTTCTCTTGGAAATCAAATGTTTACTTGGTCCTTTAGCTTTCTCTCTGTGGACCAATCTTTTTTTCTTCTTTTTTGTTACCAAATACCTACTGCTTCTAGTGTTTATCAACCCATTTCCTTTATAACTGTTAACTTTGTAACTTTATAACTGTTAGTTTCTGTGTCTTGTCTTCTGGGTTGCTGGTTTCTTGAAAGTGATTCTTTCTGGGAAATCCCAGGGTCTTTGTTTAATTGTAATGCCACTGTTGATGTTTTGCTACTCTCTGTGGGCAGTCTCCTCTACTTCCCAAGTCATAATACTTTCTTTTATGTTGTATGTGCATTTCTAGTATTTATGTACATTGATGTTTTCATCAATCTTTGAACAGATGTACTTTTTTTTTTTTTGGCTGTGTTGGTACTGGAGATTGAACCTAGCGCCTTCATACTGAGCTACATCCCCAACCCTTTTTACTTTGAGACAGGGTCTTTCTAAGTCACTGAGTTGCCCATGTTGGGCTTGAACTTGAAGTCCTTTTACATTAACCTTGGCTGAGCGCTGGCATTACAGGTGTGTGCCGCTACACCCTATTCAGATATGCTTTTTTTTTTTTAAAGTGATACCATGTTTGCTTGTCATTAAGCTGGGCTTCTAAATAGGGTTTCCTAAGTAGGGCTGTGGATATTGTTTTATGTACTGTCTTTGTCCTTATGCCAGTCATTTTTTGCTGTCTTGAAGTTCCTAGATTTCTTTATATGTTGAAAAATACTTGACTGGAAAATCTTTAAGTTTATTTCAAGCTTAAGTATTCAATAATTTCAATATTTTAAAAACATTTCTCTGTGATGCAATAGTCTATTGGGAGCTAGTCCCACTTAATTTACCAAACTACTATATTTCTCAGCACCCTCCTTTTTCCCAGGCAGGTTGGCTTAGTCTCTGATGCATAGGCCTGTTTTTCTCTTTGTTTATGCGGGTACCTGTTTGAATCTCTTAATTTCTCCTTGTCTAACTCATGTCTGTCTTTTGATATTCAAACTGAATGTTTTCCATGAAGTATTTTATTTTATTTTATTTTATTTTATTTTATTTTATTTTATTTTATTTTATTTTGTTTTTTGTACAGGGGCTTTTTCTATAGGTCAGGCTGGTCTTGAGTCCACTGTGAGCCTAAGCTGGCCTCAAATTCACAGTGATCCTCCTGCTTCAGCCTGCCAAGTGCTGGGATTGCAGGTGTGCACCACCATCGCCATACCTGGCAGCCATGACATCTTTAAACTCACTATCTTCTTGGTATCCTTGTTACCTAGAATTTTACAGAAGCACATTGTGAATTTTCTCCTCTTACAAGGATAGGTTGAACACAGCTTTCTGTTCTTATTTTTCTTTTGTTTTTTAATCAAAAAGGGTGTAAACTCTCTGAAAAGAAGCCCCGTTAGAGCTATTATAGTCATCTCATTCCCCAGCACAGTTGTGACTACACAGTATATCACTGACCTGATACTTTTCATTTGATTCCTGATTGAAGGGTATACTGGAGAAAGAGTGGTAATTTTGGCTTTGTTTCACATGTAAAAACTGAATTTTTATTGTTGTTGTCAGTTTGGGGGGGGTAAGGGATTTGAACTCATGACCTTGCACTTGCCAGACAGATGCTGTGCTGCTGTGCTGTATCCTTGGCCCTTGTCATTTTTTTGAGGCAGGGTGTCACTATGTAGCCCAGGCTGTTGTTGAACTCACAATCTGAGATATTCCTGCCTCAGCCTCCTGAGTGCCACCATGCTTGATTAAGAAACTAAATTTTAATTCAGTGTCTGTGATAGCCTAAATTTTCTAAGTTAAGTAATACTTCAGGAATAGGTTAAAAAAAAATGGTAGGCTTACAGGAGGAACTTACACATATTTATATTTCCTCCCAAAGAACAAACGTCTTTTCAATCTCATTAACTACCTTTGTGATCTTGGTTTTGTTAGTGGTAAGTCTGTACACAAGAAAATTCTTGCAATGATGTGATAGGCAATTGAATGTGAATACTTTGAAAAGCCTCAGATTATATAAATATAAGAATGATACATTAGGGCTGGGGATTTAGCTCAGTAGCATAAGCGCCTGCCTTGCAAGTGTGCAGTCGTGAGTTTGATCCCCAGTACCAAAAAAAAAAAAAAAAAAAAAGGAATGATACATTAAAGATACATTTTATTTACAGCTTAGTACATACTATGTTTACATAAATAAGGGAGATACACTAGTCTTTGGATAGTCCCACGTATATGTACCCTAGTGGATACATTTTGTCTTGCTTTAATCATTCATTGACAGCTACTTAGGGTACTGATAGCATTCTTTTGTAACTTAGAGTTATCTATAATTAATCCATTTTCTTTTTTATGATCTATTTTTTTTGGGGGGGGGTTCTGGGGATGGAACTCATGACCTTGCATTTGCCAGGCAACGCTTGTGCCACCAAGCTAAACCCCTAGCCCTTTATCATCTAATTTATAGCATACATATAATGTAGTTCTTCAGATTTGAAAAGTGAAATGTCATAAGGTTGTTGTGAGTTGGACCAGTTACATTTTATTTTAAATACTGCAATTCTTAAAATACTTTTTTACACTTTTTATTTGACTGTTTCACCAATAGAACATTAAGCTCTTTTCTTGAATCTGCTTTTTGGAAAAAAAATATGCTTATTATGGGGAATTTTGTCCTTAAAATTTAATGATAAACCACAGTGGTGGACATGCTTTATTTACATCTTTCAGGTACTCAAACTGTTATGGGACATTTTTATTTTAGCCTTCAAATATAGTACTCTGAGGTTCTATATAGACTAGATTGTTGCATTTTAACAAGATTTTAATGGTGAGCAGTGTATTAATTACAAACATGTTTTGCACTTGTGTTTGTTAGGGCTCAGAGTGTTTCTCATTTGGAGCTTTGTGGAGTGTGTGTGTGTGTGTGTGTGTGTGTGTGTGTGTGTGTGTTTAACAAGGAATGGGGGATATAGGAAGGCTAATTTTCAAAAGAAGTTTAAGGAGGAGAATGTTCTATAGAAGAAATGGAAGGGAAGGTTTGTGGTCAGTTTAAAGTGTTAAAAGGCTTAGAATCAATACTAAAGTAGATTGTGGGCACCTGAAGCTGTTTTTTTTTGCAGGAGGTTGACTTGTGTTTATAATAGCATTGGCTTGTTTCATCTAACATCTTTTAAAATACCTGTTTTCTTGAGAGTGGGGAAAGAAAACTGAAGCAAAGTGCTTTGATGTTGAAAAGTTGTACAGTGTAGTGAATTTGAGTTATTTGAAATTTCAGCAACTTGTAAATTTCTGTATTGTACTGTGCCCTATTACATAGAGCTTTTGTTAAACTAAACACGCTTACAGGTATGGGGAAGAAAATTTTAACACTATAGAATGGCTGATATCGATAACACTCTTGCTGTGTCTTAAAGTATGTATAGTAAGTAGATTGCATATTTGAGCACTTCAAATATTATTTGCCTGTGGTATAGTTACATTCTTTGAATGTAACAGAGTGGTTTTTGAGTCATTGACTAAAATCATCAAAAGAACTCTCTTGAGACACAGCCCCAAAGTAATTTGGAATTTCATCCCATTATAGCGAATATCTGAAATTGTGTGTGTGTGTGTGTGTGTGTGTGTATACTTTTGTTTTGTTTTAGAGATGACTCACTGTGTAGTTCAGGCTGGCCTTGAACTAACTCACTGTGTAGCCTAGGCTGGCTTCCTGAGTGCTGGGATTACAGGCATGTGCCTTGGCACCTGTCTTAAAATTATATTTTAAAATGTTACATATTTTTACCATAAATGGTACTAATTAGTATACAGTAGCAATAACTTAAAGTACAAACTACCAGATTACATACTTTCTTTAAACTAATCTGACCTTCTTTTCCTTTGGTTTAGGATTGATACAATAGCCTACAAACTGTTGCCTGCCCTTATTTCTATTTTATAGCTTTGGGAACCTCCTATGAAATTTAAGAGAAATTAACTTTTCCTGTAGTGCAACAGGCAGGATATTAATTTGGTAAATAGTAGTTTTGAAACTTATTTTAATGCCTATATGTAATCTATTTGTAATTTTACACTCCTGTAATGACCTTTTGGGTAATTATGGCATCTCAAATCATCTTTTTCTACTTAATTGTTGATAGGCCTTGAATATGCCTTAGAGTACTTTGGGCATGAGAAAAACAGCGCTTACTACCTCAACTTTGTGAGAACAGTAAAGGATCTACAAGAAAAAAAGCTTTTTGTCTGTGTAACCTGGTGTGTGGCCTTGGTCATTTTACCCTGTGAATATCAGTTTCTATGGGAGTAACTGCCACCCTCCTGTTATGGGCTCACTTAGTGCCTTAGGTATGAATCTTTTACATGAAAGAAAGCTGTAAATAGTTATAAAAATGTATTACCATCTGTGCAGTATTTTTCTATCCTTTCTTTAGAGTTTGGTGATTATTATTCTGCCCTGCTTGAGAAAAAATAAAATTAGAGAGGCAGGGCAACTTGTTCACAATCATATGGTGTGTAATTAGCTGAGTTTAGGGTGTAGGTGTCTTAATCCTTAGATCAGTAACTTCTCAATAAATAGTGTAACCAAGTCAGTCTAAATTTTATGGGCAGATAGCACAGCTACATACAAGGAGGGCTCTGTTGTTGCTTCTTTACCCTGATACCGTTACAGTTTTACCATTTGTGCTCAACTTAGAATATCTGAATCTGTTCTAGTTGGCTATATGTTAGACATAAAGTTTAAATGTCGCACCTTAATTTCATTATTTACCTTTCTCCTTGTCATCTTATTAAAGCTGCCAGAAGTTGTAACATTTGTTTCTCTTTTATTTAGAGTCTTTTTCATATACTCACTGAAGGTTTGTTAGTTAAGCAGAGTTGAATATTGAAGATGAGAGAACAACACTTAAGTGAGAATACTAATAGGAATATGTAACTATGGGAGACTGTATTTTATTTCATTCTTTTATTATGGAATTGTGTAGTCCAGTTTTGTAAAATTGATTTTCATAATCTTAGAATATTTCCTTTAGAGTTTTATTAGATTTGAAGGACCTCTTTTAACTGTATGTTAGTGCCTTCTGTTGGATTTTCCATCATTGCCATTTTTCTTGTTGACTCTTTCAGTTTTTCTTTTTCTCTATAACTTTTTTTTAAAAAACCTATTTTATTAGTACATGTGTGCAGTAGGTAATGATTACATTCGTTGTAGGGAATTGGTACACATACATAACACATCTCAATTCTGTTTCTTTCCTCTTCCCTATACTCCCTTTTCTGCCAGCATCAGATTTATTTATCTTACGAGTCCTTACAAATTATCATTTATACAGATTAACAGACTAATAAGCCACAAACTCCAAATAAAACACATGAAATAATTCTACTAAATCAAGTTACACTATTAGATACATTTGTCCATGTTGGATTACAGTAACTTTTTTTCTATTATCTGACTTTTGTTTTAGACTTTAGTTATATACTGAGTTTTTATTATATAAGGGAAATACTCCTTCATCTTGTCTTTTAGAGTACCCTTTCTATTCTGTCTTTACCAGTGACTGTTCCTTCTGTCCCACCTTGGGGCTGGGAAAATGTGTTGTTATGCATGGGGTAGGTGTTGTGCTTTTTGAGGAAGACTGAGGGGGAAAAAAGAGAACCATTAGTGTTTTGTGTTATGTTTAAGTTTTTTGTCTCTGATAAGTGAATCTGTAATAGAGAATGGGAAAGAGTAGGTTTTGGTAAATGTTGGCAACAAAGGTTGATAAAAGTTGGTTTTGACCCTAACATAGTATTTTTGTGACATTATATAAAATTGAATTGTGCTGGTCCTGGTGACACACACCTGTAATCCCAGCACTGTGGAAGCTGAGACAAGGATTTGGAGAGTAAGGTAAGGTCACTTTGAGTTTAAGGCCAGCCTGGGCTACATAGTGAGTTCAGGACCGGCCTCAAAAAACCCCAAAACCTTTCCCTAAATCTGATTTATTTCACAAATAAAACAGGACAATATGTTCTGATCAAAAATTATATATATATATATATACACATACACACACACACACACATATATATTTCTTTCTTTCTTTCTTTCTTTCTTTCTTTCTTTCTTTCTTTCTTTCTTTCTTTCTTTCTTTCTTTCTTTCTTTCTTTCTTTTTGGGACAGTCTCGTTATGCAGTTCAGGCTGGACTTGAATGCACTTTTTTGCCCAGGCTGGCTTTGAACTCACAGCCATCCTTCTGCCTCAGCCTCCTAGAATATTGGGATTACAGGTGTGCACCACTATACCCAGCATAAAAATTTCATAATTCTTAATATATATTAATTTTTGCCTGTGTTTTGAGCTAGTCTTCTGAAAAACTAATCTAATCACTGATTAGCCACAAATCCTTAGAAGACCCTGAGGTTACTTAAGTCCTATCTGTGTAATAGACCTTACTGATGATTGTCTAACCTATACTTGGACACTAGCAAACAAAAATAGTCCGGGCAAGGTGGTGCACGCTTATAATCCCAGCACTTGAGAGGCTGAGGCAGGAGGGTAGCTGCTAGTTTGAGACCAGTCTGGGCTATGCAGTGAGTCCAAGGCCACCCTGAACTACATAGAACCTGTCTCAAAAATAGATAAATAAAATCGGGAAATATGGAAAGTGCAGCAGCAAAGCCACAAAATTAGTTATTTATAATACAGTCACTTAGAATCATTGTTACAATTTTTGAGGTAGATAATTAAGTGTACTGATTCTGAAATAACACTGTGTGGATGTGAATTCCAGTCCTGTACCACTTTAGCCAAGTTTCTTAATATCTTCAGGTTTCAGTTTCTTCACTTGTAAGAGTCAGTAATAGTATTTATTTTACGTATGTGGGTGTGATAACAATATGCAATATATTAACTAATGTTAATTTCCCACTATGTTTTGAAATTCTGTATCATTTCTATCCTTTTTTCTGTTTTGCTTTTTAGAATAAAATTAAAAAAAAAACTCTTCTTGATAGGTATATGAGTTTTAGAGTTTTAAAGGATAGTTGTATGATTGTACCATGCAGAATTTAAGTAGTCCCATTAAAAGATATGAGGTCAATTAAAAATATTAGGTGACTGAGAAGGAAAGAACGGGTTTGATTTATAATAGCTGTTGGGATAAGTGAGAGTAAGTTTAAAGAACATTTAGCAATATGGACAGTAGTAGGAGGTTAGCTGAATTCAGAGACCATAAATGTGCCATGGTTACTAGGCTGTAGAGATAGAGTTCAGGATCAGATGTTAGATAGGGGATTTACTTTGACATGAATTGGGTTGCCAGATTTAGCATAGAAATATATAATATTAAGTTAAATTTGAATTTCATATAAACAATGAGTACATATTAGTGTATTTTCCAAATATGGCATGAGGTTTACTTGAAAAAATTACTCGTTTATCTGAAATTCATATTTAATTGGGAGTCAAATATTTTATTAGGTAACACTAATGTGGGTGATAGCTATATGGCAGTGAATATGAGGTAGAGAAGAAACTGAGGCACGAACCATTTTTCTTTTAAAATGAGAAAATATCAGAAAATTGGTAGGTGACTGTGGCAACCTTAGTGAGTATAGTACATGAGTCATGATCTTTAAGGAAGAATGAGTTTTAATAAAAGAGAAGTTTTGAAATTTGCCCTTGTTCAGTCTTCTAGTCATTGTTTCCGATTCTCCCCTCCATTTATTTACTTTAAAAATACTTGAAGACAGATTTTAACTATTCCCTAAGTCTTCCCCTTTACCCCAAGAAAAATTTCTCTCATTTTCAACTATTTCACAAAGGACATGTTAATAATACTGTTATAGGTGTTTGAGTATTGACTTCCAATGCACCAGTCATAAAATTTATTTATTTTTTTATTTTTGTATGTGGGGTTGTCACATGAGATTTAAAATAAGGGGCTTAAAAATGTTGAACTTCAGGTACATACATAATTTTTGTTATTAATCAATTACCAGTGCAGTAAGCCTATCAAAAGTGCCAATTGGAAAAAAAAAAAGTGCTAATTGGTAGTGGCACATGCCTGCAATCCCAGCTACTTTAGAGGCTGAGGATGAGGCTGGCAAGTCTGAGGCGGACCTAGGCAATTTATGAATCTTGTGTCAAAAAATGGAGTGCAAGTTGAATGTGGTGGTACACACCTGTGATACCAACATTTGGAAGGCTGAGGTGGCAGGATTGCTTGAGAGTTCAAGGCCAAAATTTGGGCTAAATAGTGAGTTCAAGGCCACCAAAACTGCACAGCAAGATCCTGTCTCAACAGACATTCTTGGCTTCCCTGAGGTCTGGTCTTGAAGACCTGAAATGCTCTCCTCATCCTGCTCAGATCAATTCCATACTAGGTTGTTTCATGTGAATTCCCTGTATGTGACAATATGGACAACTATTTGGAAGAAAACAAGAGTTAATATGATAGAGAGTGAATATCTCCAATTGTCTAGTTTTGAAATTTTTGTCTCTTACATTGCTTTCTTGTGATCCGCTCTGCTCTGTTTTGTTGTGTTTAATTCTACCCTTTTGATATAATTGCATGTATATTTGCATGGGTAAGATGGATGACCATATTGCTGTTTTTGTTAGATTGTGGAACAGAACTGTTAACAGTCTCACTGTTTGAATGTCTACTTTACATGTTTTAACTTTGTAATTTGAACAACTATTTCCAAGAAGTCAGCATGTAATTTGTCAAACAATAATTTCTTAGGTTTTTTTTGTTGTTGTTGTTGTTCTTTTCCTTTTTTCTTTGGAACACTGTATTGTTGCTACCCTTTATTCTGTTTTGTTTTATTTCTCTTTAAATTATTAAAAAAAATAAAAAGATCCTGTCTCAAAAAAATAAATAGATAAAAATAAAAAAGAGATTGCAGTGGAGATGTAGCTTAGTGAGACGCCCTGGGTTCAATCTTGTGCTGGAAAAAAAAGTTCATTGGTATGTGTATATGTTTGTTTTATGATGAAAAAATTAAACATAAAAGTAAAAAGATAAGTTGATTCTCTTTTTATATTCATTATCCCAGCTTTTACCCACTCATATTTCATCTCTATTCCTACCCCTTTTCTGCTCACCACCTCTCTATTATTTGAAAGAAATTTCTTCTGTGGTTTCAGTGTCACTTTTTCTTAACTCATCCTGACTGTAAGAGAGCTGCATGATACAAAAACAGAACTCAATTAGGAATCAGAGACTTGACTTGAATCTTGATGTTGTAGTACAGTGAATTATAACTTGGACAAGTTAAGCTGACTGAGCCCTAGATTCCTAGTATTTTGCACTGTGCAGGTTGTAGAGGCCTTCACCCTATTTCACAAAGCTCTAAAAAAAAAAGTATGAAGTAATTATATGAGGGTACATTGTAAATTCAGAAAGAAATGTGCTTTACTCAGATAAGATTTTTTTATTAGTAGTAAATTATTATTCTTTGTATGAGTGCTAGGAAGTCATCTGGATGTTGACATTAAGTCAAGTCCATAGAATCGCAATCATCTTTGGAGCAATGTTTTCTCATTCCCTGCATGGCATCTGTATTCTTCATTATTTCTTTTAAGTTTGAGTCCTGCTTCTGTTTGATTCCCAATATTGCAGAAACAAACAAAAATACAACAAAAGTTCATTCATAGCATTTATCCTATCATATTTTGAAGTTTTCATGTTTTTAAAATTCATTTAGATATGAATTTAGATAAACAGGTGACTCTGCTGTAAGAGTTCTGATGACCTTTAGTAATGCTCCTTCAAATTTGAAGATATTGTGGCCCTGAAGCAAGGCCAGCAGATCGCTGTAGCTGCTGGTTTCAAACAGGAGCCTAAAGAGAATTCTTTCTGTGGTCTGTTGGCCATTTAGAACTTTGGAAATGGAATGGTCAATTCATCAGAAAGAAATAGCAGGTGAGTATGGTGGACTTTGGGGGGCCTGCAGGGGAGAGACCCTGGCGGCTCTGGATCTGCACCGTGAGGTTGACTTGGGGTGCTGGGAGAACAAGCAGCTCCTCCCCTCTCGGGGGCAACTGAGAGTGTGGCAGACTTTCAGCTGCCTGAAGGAGAGAGACCCTGGCGCATTGGGACCTGCGCTGTGCGGTTGACTCAGGGTGCTGGGAGAACAAGGAGCTCCTCCCCTCTCTGGGGGCGGCTGTGATCCTGCTTGCGTGTGGGCTGAGAATCAGACATCTCATGTCGTCCTGTCCCCCATCCCGTGTCCCCCCCCTTTGCCCCCTGCTTAGCAAGTGGGAGCCAGTGAACTACACATCTTGTGAAAAGATTGGCTATGTTATTTAGTATGAGCTCTCCATATGCAAAGATAGGGACAACCATTTGGAAGAAAACAAGAGACAATATGACAGATAGTGAAGATCTCTAGCTGTCTAGCTTTGAAATTTATGCTTTGTTATGTCCCGTTCTGTTCTGCTTTGTTGTGTTTAATTTTACCCCCTTTTAAAATAAAAAAAAACAAAAAAAATTGAAGATACTTCTGTTTCTGCTAGAATAATTAGAAGTAAAATGATTGAATAATCTTATTTTTAATCACATTAGTATTACAGTGTATACTCTGTGGTTCTTGTCTTCCTTTACATTTATTTATTTACTTACTTATTTTTCAGTGCTAGGGCTTAAACCAAGGACACTGCACATACCAGGCAAGAGCTGTACCACCGATCTACACCCCTGCTCCTTCTTCATGTTCTTGATTCTAACATATTTTAAAAGTCTTTAAATATTTTACCGTTTTGTCTTTGAAGCCTATGCTTATTTTGGACTTTTGTTTTAACTGTACTGTCAATTTTGTATGCTGTACATTCTTTAACGTCCTTATCAATACTGAACTTTAGGGTCGAGGAAAGGAGGAATCATTGGTACAGACCCATTAGGGTTTTTTGTTTGTTTGTTTGTTTTGGAAATGCCAGCTTTACAAGCTCACTTAAGACTTGTTGAAAGTACAGATTCTTGGCTCTACTAAACATTTATGAGTTCTAGAGGTGTTAATAGTGGGTCATAGTCTTAAAGCTCTCAGGTCATTTTTTAAAAATAAAGCTGAGTTTGTAAACTACTATATGATATGCAGAAGAGATACAACTTTTGGGTAATAGTAGATTAAAGTACAGTCAGTTGTCCTACCATGCTAAGTTAAAAAACAAAACAAACTCAACATTAAAATAATACCCTAAAAATCAGCATTAAAATAATACCAGAAGGCTGTAGAAGTAATGAGAACTAAATAGACCTTTGTAGGAGAGCAGATCCTGGACACAGATTGAAGGGGGGAAAAACAAAGAACCAAAGGTGAACTGAGTCATACTAAGACTGTAATATAGCCTTGGTTGAACTTAATTCCTGGGTAAATTAAGATGGTCAGCTTTTTCATCTCTTGCCTAAAGAAATGGAGAATTCTGGCTGGTAAGATACATTCTAGAATTTCTAAGGTTTTTCCAGTTTCAATATCTAGAGATGTGAAAAGGTAGAAAACTGTGTTTCATATTCAAGAAGAAAAATATAAAAGCAGACTCAGAAAATAGACAATAAACGAGGACTATAAAACTACTACAATATGCTAAGGGAAATAGAGGAAAGATGGAAAATAAGGTGGATAAGACTTTCATAGAGAATTGGGTCTTTTATTTATAATTTAATTAGAAATTTTTGGTTTAGGGCTCTAGGACTTTGCTCTTGTCTTACTCTGAAGGAAAAAAAGAGGAAGAAGGAAAGAAAAAAATAGGACATTTGAGTATATACTATTGGGACTGTGTCTGTTTTGTTCACTGCTGTATTCCCAGAGCTTACTACATTGCCTAGCACATTAGAAGATAAAAGAAGACAGTATCCCCTCCAATGGCCACAACAAATCTCTGTAATATCTGAACTTAATAATTCATTAGATGAGTTTAATAGACGGTACACAGCAAATGGCAAGATCAGAAAATTTGTAAGGGAGAGCAAACAAACAAAAAGGACACAAAAATTGGAATAGCGTCTAAGAGACAAGTGAACACTAAAAGTCTAGTATGTAGTTGGAGACCCAGAAAAAGAAAAGTAGTGGTGGAAGAGAATACTTCAAGAGATAACGGTAAAATATTTTCCAGAAATGATGAAAACTTTAGACTGTATTAAAAACAGTTTAACACTAAGCAGGATAAATAAACGAAAAACTACACTCAGGCATATCTTCATTGAACTATTGAAAAATGGAGAAAAGAACAACTCCTTAAAAGTGGCTGGAAAGGAAAACAATTTTTTTTAAAGGAGCAATAATATAATTGATGGTTGATTTCAGCACCGTTGTGAAACAAATGACATTTTAAAAGAAAAAAAATCTACCGAGCTAGAATTCCATTCCTAGCAGAAATATCCTTCAGAAATAAAGGTGAAATAAAGCCATTTTTAAATGAATAGAGGTTGAGAGAATTTACTAGCAGCAAACTTGTACTAAATAGAAGGAATATATTTTAAATTGAAATAAAAACTGTATAAAGAACACTCAATTGAGTAAGCATGTGAGCAGATTTAAAAAATTGTATTTTAAAAACTATACTAGGGGCATGACTTTTTTTCTACTCTAGATTAATAGAATTTTTACAGCTTTTTTATTAAGATAAAATTGCTGTATAATACACTGTACATATTTAAAATGTATAATTTGAGTTTTGGTGTACTTGTGTGGTAGTTAACCTTTGGTGTCAGTGGGAGTGAGAAACACCCAGCTGATGAGATCCTCATACTTGTAGGCATGGCTGAAGGGATTTACTGATGACAGAAGACCCAACATGGGTGTGAGTGGAAGCAGCCAATAGGCTTGCAGTCTTGAGTGTAGGAAGAGAGACCAAAGAAGGAAGTTTTGCTTCTGTGTCTTTGGAGGAGCTCCAGTCATCTTCATTTTGGATGTTGGCTCCTGGTTTTTAGTGCAGACTCTTCATCTTTCCTGCTCTAACCCTTTGACGTTCTGATGGGGACTCATCCAGGACACTAGTGAGCTCCAAGCCTTCAGCTTTTGATTGGCTCTTTTGGACCTCCAGAGCACAACAGCTCTTTTGCATTCTTCTACCTGACTCTGTGGGGGGCCATTGTAAGCCTACCTTGTAAATACTTGTGTATTTATATCTCATATTAAATCCATTTCTCTAGTGAGCATTGACTGATGCAACATATAAATGTGAAATTGTCATCACAATCAAGACAACACATTGCCCACAAAAGTTTCCTCCAGTCCTCTTAATAATTGGTTTCTATGTTTACCTCATTGTTAGACAACCATTGAGCTGTTTCTGTCTTAATGCGTATATCTCAAATTGTTTATCCATTTACCAGGTGATGGATAACTGGACACAATCTAACCTTTAGCTATTACAAATGAAGTTGTTTCACATGTTAACATGCCTGACTTTCATGGGATACACTTGTCTTCATTAAATACAAGGAAATGGAATGGTCATTTGGTGGGTACTTTTAATTTTGTAAGCATCAAACTTTTCTAAAGTGATTGTACCATTTTGCAGTTTCCGTTGTTCCACATCCTTGCCAAAACATCTCTTTGTCTTTTTCAGTCCCTTCCTCTTGCCTCTGTTCTTTCTCTTCTTCCTTTTCTCTTCTTTTCCCCCTCCATCCCTTCCTTCTCCTCTTCCTCTTTCCTCTGTTCCTCCTATCCCCTCTCCTGGTGCCTCGCACATGGCAAGCGCTCTACCACTGAGTTACATCCCAAGTGCAGTTCCCCTTTGTGTCATGATAAGAAGTATCTAGTTGCCTAGGCTGTGTGCACTAGTGATCCGCCTGCTTCAGCCTCTTGTATAGCTGGGATTATAGGTCTGTGCTATTACTCCTTACTGTTTTCATTTTAAACTACAGCTATACTAGTAGGTTTGAAGGGGTAGCTCATTGAGGTTTTGATTTTCATTTCCTTAATGGGTGAAGATATTGAGCAGTTTTTCATCTGCTTATTATATCTGAATACTTTCTTTGGTGAAATATATATTTAAATTTTTCCTCTAGTTTTTTCCTCATTTTTAAAAAATAGTTTTAGTTTTGAATTTTGAGAGTTTGTAATCTATCCTGAACACAAGACCTTTATCAGATATATGATTTGCAAATCTTTGGCTTGTGTTTTTGTTCTGTCTTTTGAAAACAGATGTTACTTTTTCTGAAGTCTAGTTTATTTATTTTTTTGCAGAAAATAAGTCATGCTATTGGTATATTTAAGAGACCTTTGCTGGAGCCTGTTCCCCCAGCATTTGGGAGGTTGAGGCAGGAGGATTGTTGTGAGTTCAAGGCCAGTCTAGGCTATTAAGTTAGTTCAAGGTCAGTCTGGATTACATAGTGAGACTTTGTCTCAAAAACAAAAACAAAAACAAAAACAAAAAAAAGAAAAACTACTTAATAATTACCCAAGAAAAATATTTAGTAAATTATAGATTTTTTCAAAGTTGTATATATATCTAGCAGCCTTGGGGTGAGTTTTGAACTGCAGACTTTACCCTTACAGATTTAGCACTATCATAATACCCGAGTGTCAAATTTTGTTGAAAATTTACCTAATAGAAATCCATTGATATGAATATATAGTTGAAGACTTTTTAGGTTCCCATTTGTTTCAAGATACAGATTAAACTGACATACTTTAATATTTTTAGTAGCTTCAACAAGTTTAGGCAAAACCAATTAATCAAATGAGATAAAGGCTAGTGATTAGATGAATTAAAGTGAAGAATTCTTTTATTACTAAGATTAGAAAATTTCATTTGTAGAGTATTGTATTTCAGAATAGTGTAAACAGTTAAGAGTATCTTCCTAACTCACTAGAACCTACTTAACCCACTTGCTTGTGTATAGAGGAATTTTTTTTTTTTTTTTTTTTTGAGGCAGAGTCTTGCTATGTAGATCAGATGGTTGGCCTTGAACTTACTTATGTAGTCCAGGCTGGCCTCAAACTCAACGGTGTTCCTCCTGCCTCAGCCTCTCAAGTGCTGGGATTACAGGTGTGTGCCACTGTGCCTGACTGGAGGAATTTTTAAGGCACTTAACACTGAAGAATTTAAAATTTTAAAAGTCCTCCTTTTCAGGGCCCTATCAAAGCATCTTACTGCCTACTGCAGTTAGAGAATCTTATTTTTAGAACTCCAGAAACATTTTTATTAATATCTTCTTTATTAAATATGTATGATTTTTGACATGGTTGACTAGAGGGGAGTCACAGGGAAGATGAACAAAAAACCCAGATAATTGGCAGCGGGGGAGGGACTTCACTCTCTGATACAGAAAATCAATTTGAAAGCAGATACATGTAGATCAAGCTAAACATCCATATAGTAATTACAAAGAGGGAAAATGGTCTGCCAGGGCTGGTCTACACAGTCTCTACCCTCACCATCCCAGGTACAGCCATCTTGAGAACTTCCCAAATAGCTTAAGGGAACCAAGGAGCACTGCAAAGACTGGCCTCCCAAGATGGTTCTGGGTGTGAAGGCGATTAGCATTACTCTGATACCAAAAACCAGAAAAGGACCCAACTGAAAAGGAGGACTAAAGGCCATTCTCTTTAGTGAACATAGTTGCAAAGATTCTTAGTAAGATACTGGCAAACAATGCAGCAAATCATCAGAGAGATTACATAGCATGACCGAGTAGGATTCATTCCAGGGATGCAGGGATGGTTCAACATACTAAAGTCAGCGAGTGTTCACCACATAAACAGAAGCAAGGACAAAAACTACATGATCATCTCAATAGATACAGAAAAAGCATTTCACAAAGTCCCAACATCCATTCGTGATAAAAAGCTATGGAAGAAAATAGGCTTAAAAGGTCTTTATCTCAATCTGATAAAAGCCATGAAACCTGATGAAAGCTATGACAAACCAATGACCAGTGTCATGCTAAATGGAGAGAAGCTGGAAGCTTTCCCTCTAAAATTGGGAGCAAGACAGGGACCCACTGTCAACACTCCTGTTCAATATAGTTCTGGAAACATTAGCCAGAGCAATTAGATAAGAGAAAGAAATAAAAGGGATATGGATAGAAAACAAGTTAAATTATCATCATTTGTTGATGACATAATCTTTTACACAGAAGATCCTAAAAACTCCACCAGAGGACTCTTAGAATTAATAATTAAATTCAGTAGTGTAGCAATATACAAAGTCAGCACTCAAAAATCAATAGTGCTCCTGTATACCAACAACAAACTCAGCAAGAGAGAAATGAGGAAACAGCATCTTTCATAGTAGCATCAAGAAAAATGAAATACTTAGAAATTAACCAAACCAAAGAAAGGAAGAACTTGTACAATGAAAACTATAGTACTCTGAAAAAGGAGATCAAAGAGAATATCAGAAAATGGAAAGCTATCTGTGTTCTTGGATAGGCAGAACCAACATAATGAAAATGGTCATACTTCCAAAACTGTTACACAGATTTAATGGAATCCCAATCAGAATACCAGTAGCGTTCCTCATGAACTTAGAGAAAGCAATCCTAAAATACATTCAGAATCAGACAAGTCCTAGAATAGCAAAAACAATTCTGGGCAACAAGGCCAAGGCAGGGGGCATCACAAATCCGGACATCAAGTTAGTCATATTACAAATCAACAGTGATAAAAACAGCATGAAAAAACAAACAAGAGCACGGTATTGGCAAAAATAAAAACAACTCCCCCCACTTGTGGATAAATGGGACAGCATAGAGGATGAGTTTTAAGCATGAATGGAATACTTACATGTTTTAAAAAGTATTTCTTGTAGTTATATAGGGGAAATGGATTTGAAGGAACAACGTTAAAGGCAAGAATAAAGAAATTGTAATAGGGATAATGCTCTCAATTCGGAAAGTAATGGTAGGATTCAGGCAAGGGCTGGACTGGTATAGGAGATGAGGTTAGAAGGTTTCAGTTGAAGACTGGGGTAGAAAAAAATGGGAAAAGTGCTGAAGTGAGTTAGTCGAAGACAGGGAGAAGTGAGTGAGAGGTTTCTTGTTTCTTTAGGGAAAAAGTGAGTTATTAGGAAGAGACTCACAAACGGATTGTGATCCCAGAAATTGTTTTGAAGTTGAGTATTTCCTGTTGTGTCATTGAAAGTGCTTTTTTTGGTCTACATCAAAACAAATCTCTTTTTCTTTGTGGTACTGAGTTACTAAACTCAAGGTCTCTTCTGTGTGCATGTGTGTATTTTTCTTTAAAATAAAAGTAAAATAAAAGTAAATCAATAAACTCAGGGTCTCGTGTGTGCTTTGCAAGTTCAAGTCGAGTCCCCCTCAACTTCTTTAGATTCAGTCTTGGCATTTAAATAGGGATCACATTTTAAATGTTTGCACCCCCCCCCCCAACCTTGTCTTTTTGAAACAGGGTCTCACTATGCTGTTCAGGCTGGCCTTGAGCTTACTTTGTAGCCCAGGCTGGTCTTGAACTCTCAACGATCCTCCTGCCTCAGCCTCCCAAGTGCTGGGGACTATTTATATTTGCTTAAATATCTAGTATTTATATTGTACTTGATGATATTGGCTCTTATATTCTTTTCAAGGTATTGTCTGTTTATAGACTAAAATAACCTTTCTACTTCTCTGATTTCATTTGTATATTAGTTTTGAATAAATTGAGGATGAATGACTATATTATGTGAAGTACATATTTTAGGATCAGGGATGTAGTAATTGCCTGGCATGCATGAGGCTGTGGGTTCTGTCCCTACCATTGAGAAACAAACAAACAAACAAACAACGTTTCATAATATTGATCAACAATTTTTTTCTGATTATAATGAAATCATTTTGGCATGGAGAAGGAATAGTTAAAAATGAACTAACTAGGGCAGTGGTGGTGAGATTTAAAAAAAAATTAAAAAAACAAACAAACAAACAAAAGTGAATAACTAGTTTTAAGTAGGCCAGTCATCTTAATGTGAAGTCAAGAGGACTTCCAGGGTTGGGCTTGGAATCTAAATTTCTTTTGGCTCTGCGCTCTGCATGGTGATTCTAAGTTTAACTTACATCTTTCTTTTTTATGAAAATTTTTCATTCAGCCTGAAAAGTACCATGGCCATTAGTATATGACTAAATAGCTCTAGTTTCTTGCTTCATCTAAGTTAAGTTGTAAACTTAGCGCAATAGCAGTGCTTGGACTGTTATAAAATGTCATATTATGACTAGCACATAGAACTTTTCCATTCAAAAACTATTTTCTCAACCTTCACAAGGAAGGTAAAGCTTGGATGGTAAACTTCTCTGACTGCTCATTTTCTTCCATGATTTTAAATTTATTGACACTTACAATATGGGAATTGTGATAGAATATTTTTGTGCCCCACCCTGTTTTGGGAACTTGGAATTGAACCCAGGGCCTTCATTCTGGGCTATATTTGTATGTTTCCAGCCTTTTTTCTTTTGAGAAAGGATCTCACTGAGTTGCTAAAGTGTAACTTGTACTTGCTGCTTCAGCCTTTCACAGTTGTGAGATTTCAGCTATGTGCTACCACACCTAGCTTGTTCTTAAACTTTTGAATCCCAGATGTTAACATCATCAACATTTGAGTGTGTTTGTTTGACTTTATGGGAGTGTTAATAACCATATGTGTATAGATGTGGTTGAGTGTGTCTACCTTCGAGTGTCATCTTTTGAAATCCTTATCCCCCCCACCTCCAAGTAGTTCTGGAGATTGAACCCAGGGCCTTGTGTGTGCTAGGTAATTGCTGTAACACTGAGCTATATCCCCTGCTCTTCCATTTTAATTTTTGACAGCAGTGATACTGTTTCACCGTACAAGTAGAAAAAAAGGGTGATTTGGACATTTGGTTGATGGCTTTTTGAAGAATTATGTTAGAAAAAACTTATCTTGAATGATGATAATTGAGATGTTAGCTAAAATGATGACTGGAGGCAGTTTGTATTGGTTTAGGCTCTGTAACAAAATACAGGAAATAAAATAATTTTTCTTCTAATAGTGCTTCAGACTGGGAAGTCCAGGAATAAAATGCCAGCAGATTTGGTATCCTACAAGGGCCTGTTCCTCTTAAATGGTGTCTTCTGGTTCTGTGTTCACATGACAAAAGGGGCAAACATGTTCCTTTGGATTTCTTTTTGCAGAGGAATTAATCACCTCAGGAGGCCTCTGCCATTATGACCGTGTTGCAACCTGAAGGCTTCATCTGTTGATGCTGCTACCGCATTAGGGACTTGGTTTCAGCCTTGGAGTTTTGCAAGGGGTGGGAACAAAAAGTCAGACTGCAGTGTTCTACCCATGATCCCCTAAAATCTATGGTGTTCTCACATGGAAAATACACTCATTCCATCCCAGTAGCTCCCAAAGTCTTAACTAATTTCAGCATCAACTCTCAAGTCTGGAGCAGTGATGACAAACCTATGGGACATGTGCTACAGCAGGCTGTTTGTTATCACTGAAAGCTCTAAGAGGTTCACCATCACTAGTCTAGAGTCTCACCTCAG
>PVJX010015195.1:0-43107 GCA_004027295.1 Dolichotis patagonum
TTCCATTAGACTTTTTGACATTATTGACTTGTCTTTTTCTAGAATATAGTTGAGAATTTTTTTGAGTATTGGCTTAATGGTCATACTTTTTTATGCTTTTGTTCTTTGTTATGGAAAGATCCTATTTATTCATCAACTTTGAAATGTAGTTTTGCAGATATATTAAAATGGGTTGGAAGATCATTTCTTTTAGTGCTTGAAACACTTCACTCCAAACTCTCCTGAAGTTTAAGATTTGTGTAGCTGAGTCTGCTATATCTCTAATGGTTTTACCGTCATAAATGATTTATTGCTTTTCTCTAAGATTCAGTCTTTGCATTGGACTTCTAGGTTTTTTCCTATGATGTATCCTGTAGAAGTACTTTTTGACTGTGGACATATTGAATTTTGTACGCCTTTGTTATTGGAAAATTTTCTGCTATTATTTCTGTAAGATTTTTTCTTATGTAATTTTTACTGCCTTCTAATTTTTCACTAATTCTAATTAATGTTGGATTAGTCTTCTTTGCAGCATTTAGCAACTGTTTTATCAATTTTCTACACTTTCTTGTGTTTAAGGTATCTCTGAATATTGTCTCACCTACATCAGACATATCTTCCAGGGCTGACAATCTTGCTTCATGTTGCTTTTGAGGTATCTTGAATCTATGTCTAGGACAGGCTGCATTTAGCTGCTGGTTTATTCTACCATTTTAAATCTCCAAGACAGAATTCTTTGACTTTTCTTTTGATGAGTTCTTCCCTGAGGCTTCTTCCTATCCCCACTATTTCTTTCCTTCCATTTGCTTTCCTTTACAATCTATCAAAATCCTGTGAGACTTACCTTTATTAGATCTACCTCCAATAGGTTGGTATATTACAAAGCTAATCATTCTTCATAACAAATAGCTTTAGTATTATGATATGTTAATCATATATGCTCATCCATCACTAATTAAACTTTCTTTCTAAGTTGTTTGGCCTTCACTCCCCACTCCTTCTTGTCCCAGCTAAAAGCTAAACCCTCAGAGAAAGATCTCATCTTTCCTGTTCAAATAATTCTATCTCTAGATCCTAGGATAATGAATAATGTGAAAAGCTGCTTAAAATACATTTAAGACAGAGAGGTGTCTGACTCCTTTTTTCCTGTGTGAGCAGGAGAGGGAATGTAGCTTGGCAGGTGGCTGGGCCCCCTCACTGTTTCCTCCTTCTCAGCCCCTCAGTGGGCTGAGATAACTTATTTCTGTGTGCTCCCTGGCTATCATGCTGCCACTCTTCAATATTCTTGCAACCAGAATATCCCTGTGGCACCCCTCCCCTCTCCTGTCACTTCAGATGCTGCTGTCACCTTTTTTGAAAAAGGGAGGAGGCATCCTGTTGTGGCTATGATTGGGAGGGAGGGACTGGATCCCTTATTAATATACCGACCCTCATGGCTAGCCTTTTAGAAGATCTCCTGGTTGTGGACCTGTCCTTTACTGTCATAATCCTGTAGCTGCTATATAAACAATACCTCCAACAGTGTCTGGTCTTGAGTTAGTCCAGGGGGGCTCCTTTCAGTGTGCTGACACCCCAAGTGCTGCAGCACAGAACTTGTTAAAATAAAGATTCACATTGGTGGTCCTGTAAACTTATTTATGATTTATTTCTTGGGTAGAGTGGGTTGCAAAAGTACTGTAAATGTACTTCATATTTTTATCCTGAGTCATGTGCGCAGAGTGATTATTTCATAAGAAAGAGCAATAAAGACTATGAACTGTTAGTACCGAAGAGCTCCAGAGACCAAGCAGCCAATGACAACCTGTGGCAGAGACCAGCATCTGGTACAGTCAACCTACAGTGTCTGGCACAAGTTGGCCTCAGAAGACAGTGCCCATCAGTCACAGAGACTAACAGCTGACTTCATCAGCTGTTGACATTCGGTGTTATCCAGTGTCATCTGGTGACATCAAGGCTGCTAGCAGACCTGCATTTCTCCAATTCATGTTTTCCTTCTGAATCAAGTAAATGAACCCTAGGCTATTTGGCTGTGATTTGTCATATTATTAAAACAACATCTATCACAAATTAGATGTCTTATGATAGTGTAACATGTGAATTGAGACTTAACAATTGGCTTCTCTCTGTATTCCATTTTCTGAGATGGAGAAATGATTCTACACTGCAAAAGAAATTTCCATTCTGGAAAAATAGACAGGAAACTTAATAATGAATATTGAGAGTAACAAATTTGAATTCAAACAAATAACTCTGGGTATTATTTAATTTGGGTTTAATTTTCCTCATGTATAAAAGGATGACATTATAAAGCATATAAACTATCCTCCTATATTTTCCCGTTGGAATGAATTCCATGAAAATGTTTTACTCCACATCTCTCAATTTTCAACAATTATCTGGCACACATCAACTAATAGACTACTTTTTCTCCTGCAGTACAGATATCATGTTAACAGCTTGAATCAATTATAATTTTTAATTGAAGCTGAATATATTTAATTATATGATTTTGAAATATCCAGGTTAATTTCAGCAAAATTGTAACAAGAAACTTGGACTCTATGAAAAAATGCTTGGCAGATAGGAAAAAATGTTATAAATAAGACTACTATGTATGCTAATTCACATACTTTATTCTTAAAGTTTATTTGTTGATATTATCAATAAAGTAAACTTAACATAGCCATATTTAAATTGGCTCTGATCATGTAGCCTGCAGTTTAAACAAACAACAACAAATTTTGATTGAAGATTCTTTAGGACCTCCATTCATTTTAAAACATAAACATATTGATATAGATGCATAAACATAGGCACTGCTTTCAATTATTAATTGCAGATCATAAAGGTATATAGCTATAGTGGATCTACTTCATCCAATAATGAAAGATGTTGACATTAATGAGTTCATGCATACATTTCAAAAAATTATGTAGGGCTTCCAGCCAGGATGAAGAAACAATAACCAAATTTTCTTTTGTACTTGAAATAATTAAAAACCACAAAATTTGCAAGCTATTTTGAAACATTGGGCAATATCAAGAGTGACCTTTGAAAATGATAAACAAACAAGATGAGTTCTAAAGTCACTCTAGGTTACTATCTGTTGAAAGGGTCTGTAACATAATGACTTTCCTGAGTTGAGGAGCCAAGGTCTGGGGTCTCAGGGGGGGCTCAGGGAGAGTTTCAGAGAAAGAAGCTTCATAGATTTATAAGGGATCTCCAGAAAGTCTTCATCGGAGTGTAGGGAAGTGCATGTATGAGAAAAAAAGGACAAGTGCTCTGCAGTGACAAGGAGCAGAAACATTTCCTACCCCGTTAATCAGATTAGAAAACTTCATTATTCATGGAATGTTGATAAGACACTCATAAGGATTTCTGTATAAAGTTAGACCTAGCCTAAATACTGCTCTATTATTCCCTAAAAGCACCTTACACATAGGGTCTGAGATTCCCAGTAACCTTAGTTATAGAACAAAGCTCAGCAATAGTTAGAACAATATCACTACATCCAGGAATCCATAAAATAAAATTTATAATGTTTGGCATTCTATAAAAAAATTATGGAGCATACAAAGTAGCAGAAAACTGAAATCCATAATGAGGAGAAAAATTAATCTATCAAAATCTACTATCAAATGTCACAGGAGACTGAATTAGCAGATTATAATACTGAAGTGTTTATTTAACTGTATTCTGTTTGTTATGGCTTGTGTCTAGATGTCCCCCAAAACCCTATGGTCACAGGTGGGGCTTTTCAGAGTTGACTGGATCTAGGGTATATGATGCAGGAGTAAGTGTGTGATGCTGGGATTGAGGATGTGTGATTGCCAAGTTAGTCCACTGATTGGTTTGGCATCATTTTGGATGTGGATAATGGGATGGCCCATCCTGGGTGTGGGTGACACTGCCCAAAGAATAGACAGGATATAAAGGGGCAGAAAGCAGGTAGGCCCATTGCTGATTCTTTACTATGCTGCTTTGCTGCTTTCTCCTTGTGATGCCTGTCTTGCCACCCTGCTTTGGAGCTTCCAACTATGAACTATAATCTCTACAAATTGTGAGCTATGATAAAATTTACTCCTTTAAATTTGGGTGTTGGTTATCTTGTGTCAGCAATGAAAAAGTATTAAGAAAATATTTTCAAGAACCTAGGAGTAAAGTTGAAAACATGAGGTAATGTAATATAAGCTATAAAGAGACCCAAGTTAAACTTTTAGTCATCAAAACTACAATGGCTGAGGTGGAAAAACTTCCTTAGGTGTCATTAACAGATTAGATGATGCAGAAGAATATGAGTAAATGTGGAGATACAGTAATGGACAGAATCCAAAATAGAAAGGGAGATGAAAAACAAAACAAAACAAAACAAAATAAAAAAAAAAACAAGCAGGAGTGCAAGAATGGAGAGAAGGAAGAAGAATGGGACAGGGAGAGAGAGAGAGAGACAGACAGACAGACAGACACAGACACAGACATAGATGGAAAGAGAAACAGACAGAGACAGAAAAAAGAGACACAGACTGAGAAAGTGATAGAGAGAGACAATATAGGACTAGAAAATGAGTTTCAGAACATCTTTGAGAGGCCCAATACATGTGTAATAGAGTTTTCAAAAGAGGAAAGAGACAAAAAGTAGACAGAAAATTTGTTGTTGAAATAATGTCTGATAATTATCAAAATCTGAAGAAAACTTATGGGTATAAGACTTTAAAAATGCAAGAGATTCAAAGCATATCATAATTAAAATGTTTAAAATGCATGATAGAAGAAGGGATTTAAAAAGACTAGGAAAATGATGCATTACATACAAAGAGATAAAGACAAGTAATTCTAGTCAGCTATAATATATACCTAAATGCAGTAGATTAATTTTTTTGAGACAGAGTCTCACTATATAGTGTAGACTGGCCTTGAACTTACTTATGGAGCCCAGGCTGGCCTCAAATTCCTGGTGATACTCCTTCCTCAGTCTTCCAAGTGCTGGAATTACAGGCATGTGTCATCATACCTGGCTAGATTAATGTTACTAAGTAAATGGAAGAAAACACTAGTATAAATACTATGCTACTATAGACTATATAGACTATTTTCCCCTCCAAAATACATGTTTAAGTCTAATCTCCAGTGTTATATATTTAAAATGATGTCTTGGGAGATGATGAGGTCATGAAGGTTTAGCCCTAATGAATTAAGTCAGGACCCTTATTAATCACGTCTCAGAAAGTTCCTTGACTTTATGAACTACATGAAGATTCAGCAAGATGATCATTTGTGGACCAGGACGTGGATTCTCACCAGACACTGAGCCTACTTGTGCCTTGATCATGGACTTCCAAGCCTCCAGAACTGTAAAAAAAAAATTCCATTGTTTATAAGATAATCATTTTATAGTCTTCTGTTGTAGCAACCCAAAGTGTTTAAGACATATATAGACCTAGCAAATATCTATAAAAATGAATCCAAACTAGACTCTAACACTAAAAAAGTTGAAATAATCCATCATCAAACAATGGGGACCATTAAAATCATGAAAAGTGTTGGAAAGTAATATAGATCAACAAAACAGAACACAGGATCTATATATAGATCCACATCTACATACTTCACTGTTTTTGGCAAAGATTTAAAGACAATTCAATGAATACAGGACAGATTTTTCAACAAATGAGATTGGAATAATGAGATTCATATATGCCAAACAAAGCAAAGCAGATTAAAACAAAATGAAACAAAACAGAGAAAAACAAACCAAATTAAAATCAAAGAAAAGACACTTCCTCTCTACCTTACATACTATTCAAATATTGATTAAAATATACCATTGATTTAAATCTAAGAGCATACATATCTATAAGAATATTTGCGAGTAAGTCTATATAGCTTTTATTTGGGCAAACACTTCTAAGAAAGAATTAAAAAATAATAATATAGAAAAATTCAAGAGTTGACCTTTCATAAAATTAAGACAAAATTTTAAAAAATGGCAAGTCTGAATTAGAATAAAGGACATTTATGCGTAGTGTATAAATATTCTTAATATTCAATAATGGGAAACAACCATTTTTAAATAAATGGACAACATGTTTGATGAGACACTTCACACAGACATACATGCATACACACAGATATAAAGAGTGATCAGCACAAGGAAATCAAAGAGACCATCAGGAAATGAAAATCTATAATAGTTAGAACAAATAGTCAAAATGGCCATAATTCCAATATTGATGTATAGATTTAATTCACCCCCAATCAAAATATCAGCAGCATTCTGAACAGAACTAGAGAAAATTATTCTAAAATTCATATGGAGCCAGAATAGACCCAGAGTGGCAAAAGCAATCATAAGTAACAAGAGCAAAGCAGGAGTCAACAGAATCTCAGATTAGAAGTTATGTTATAAAGCCACAGTGATAAAAACAGCATAGTACTGGTGAAAACAGACATGAGAGTCAGTGGAACAAAATAGAGGAGGCAGAAAACTCGAAGCACATTCCACTATTTGACTTTGACAACAGGACCAAAAACCTACAGTAGAGGAAAGAGCTTCTTTAATAAAGGGTGTTAGGACAACTGGATATCCACATGCAGAAGACTGAATCCAGGCCTACATTTTGTCATGTATTAAATAAACTAAAATCAAAAGGGAGAAAAGAACTGAATGTTGAAAGGGAAACACTTAATCTGTTGGGTAAGATAGGTAAAGTTCTTAACTTCACAGGAATAGGCAAGTCTAGAACTTTCTCAATAGAACCACTGCTGCACAGGAAATAGTAGTAAAAAATCAATAAATGTGATCATTTCAGATTAAAACATTTTGCACAGCAAGAAGACCAACCAATATAATGAAAAGACAACCTACAAAAAAAGAAAAAAAATTTCAGCTATTCCTCTGACAGAAAACTGATATTTAGAATATACAAAGAACTCAAAGAATTAAAGCCTCTAAAATAAAAGACTCAATCCAGAAAGAGCAGGTAAAATAAATAGCCACATTACAGATGTATAAATAACCAATAAATACATGAAGAAATGCTCAACATGGTTGGTTGTTAAAGAATGCAAAAAAAAAAAATACTGAGATTCCATTTTACCCCAGAAATAATGACCATATGAAGAAATCAAATACCTTCAGGAAAAAAATGACCCTTCTACATTGCTGGTGGGAATGAAAACTGATGCAACCACTGTGGAAATCAGTTTGGAAATTTCTCAAAAAACTAAAACTAGAAATCCTATTTGACCCTCATATTATTAGTTAGAGTCTAAGGAAAAATCTGCCAATGACTGAGCTGTGAACTCCAAAGCAAGACTTTGTGAGGGTCCAGTGGACTTGTCATGGGGGAAGCAGCAGTGAACCTGTTATACTTAAAAGAGCCACAGTGAAAAATAAGCTCTTGGCTAGCATTAGGGAACTCGGATTTTGAAAGGGTTCTCACAGTTTCCAGAACTGTTAAGAATGGCCTGTTATGCCTAACCTGTTTGTGGAAACAGCAGTGTTTATGCCATATACCTGCTTTCCTTTGAGGAGTCCAAAATTCTGGAACAAGATAGGCAAGTCTGTGTACATGGCTCAGTCCCCAGTGATAACCACAGATATTGAGTGTCTAATAAACTTCCTTTTTAAGTAATGTTTCATATATATTATCATAATTTGTCAGTAGAGAAACTGTGTTTTGTGTGACTTTGTTGTGAGAAAATACATTTTGTGTTGCTATATCAATACTTGATGCTGGGAAATTTATAAAGAAGAGGAGCTTATTAAGCTCATAATTTCAGTGACTGGAAAGTTCAAATAGCAGTTACTCTGGCATCAAGGTGAGGGCTCCTTTGCAGCAGAAGGGGTAATAGACACATACAAAGAAAGAAGTCACTGTGAGAGGCAGATAAGAGACTGAGGAGGAAAAATTCTTTGCAACCTTTTCTGCAGGGAATAATCAACTCCTGGGATATCTAACCTGCTCTGGAAGACCTATATTAATCTCGTTGTGAGGGCATGTATGGCACATTCGCCTTCTACTCATCACCACCTCTTAAAGTCCCACCATCTTTCACTGAGGAACAAATATCCATACAGGAGCCGCTGAAGAACAAAGCACATCCTACTGACAGGAGAGGACCCTTAGAATCTTGCTTCTTGTTTCCTCTGTACTTCACACCATGCTCCTTTTCCTTTTGCTGATTACACTGTGTATCCTTCCACGATACTAAATCATAGCCATGTGAATCACTGTATTCCAAGCCCTGAGTCTTCCTAGAAAGTCATTCAGTCTAAGGATGGATTGGGAACTCCTGAAACAATAACCCTCAAAAATACTATTCTGAGAGAAAGTAGTTACCAAACATTTTGTTAGGGGATTTCCACTGCATGATCCAATATCCATGAAATTGTAAGGAATAAACCTGATTTACAGCAACAGAAAGAAAATTGGTTGTGTCTTGGGATGCTGGAGGAAAGTAGAAAGAGCGGAAGGAAAGTAGAGAAAGAGGCAGAGAAAACTTTCAGGGATGATGGATGTGTTCATTTCCCCAATTGTAAAGATGCTTTTTGCTTTGTATGTGTTAAAACTTGTCAAAGTGTGAAGTTTAAGTTATGAGCAGTTTATGGTAGATCAGTTACCCCTGGATGAAGAAGCTGTTCTTTTAAACAAAGGCCTTGGTACTGTCTTCATAATAATTAATATGTTAAGCATTTTATGTAGATTGAGTATAATTTCTCTGTGTCTCTGTCTCTCTCTCCCTCTCTCCTCTGCCTTGGTGCTGGGGATGGAACTCAGAGCCTCACACATCCTAGACAAGTGCTCTACTACTGAGTTATACCCCAACCCCAGAAGCACTATTATCTTCAGGAGGATTATTTTTATTCTTATTATGATAACTAAAATTGTAAACAGAACTGGATTAAGATCCAAGACCTCACCCAGCATCTTGAATAATTTGTAAACACTCCCCACCACTACTTTATACCCCATGGATGCATAGCTGAGAGATTAATCTCATAGTTATTGTTACGTTTCTCTTCACTGAAAGATCTACTGACAGCTTCAGCTTGGGAATTACAGGATATCATTAGTCCCAATTTGTATTCTCTATCTCTTCGGTCTTTGAATGTAACTGCCCTTCCACGGTGGCCTCAGACCTTTGGAAAAAGAGGCTGATGGGACTTCAGAATTCATTTGCAGACTCCTGTCTGACCTTTACTCAAGATTCTCTGCTCTTACGTTTCTGCTCCTTCTGTCCTTGATTCCACACCTCAAGTCTCAACTTCTGTTTGACATTTTCTAAGGAGATACTGGCTCATTTGCTTTTGGCTATGGTTTGAATATCAACAAATATCTCCAAAGGTTCTCGCTAATAGCTTAGTTTCCAGAATGAGAGGTGATGGTAGCTTTAGGCTGTAAGATTCTGTGGGAGATCCTTTCATCATTGGGAATATTTTCCAAAGGGTTGAAAGATCTAGCCTGTCCTCTCTTGCTGTGTTTCCTGGATCATGAGGTGAGTAGTTTGCTATCAGTTCCTAGCATGCTGTGCTACTTTCTCTGGGGGCCCAAAGCAACTAGGCTACTTGAGTTTTGTCTGGAAACTCCAGAACCATGAGCCAAAATAAAACCCTTCTCATTTATGAGTTAATTGCCTCAGGTATTTTTTATAGTGATAAAAAACTGACAAATATAATTTTTTTGTCCCAGCTGATTATCTTTGGTACTCTACTTATATTTTGACTATTGACCTTGAGATTCTTGGCAATGACATAACTCATTCCTCTGGGCAAGAGACTGTTTTTCCACCATCCTAGGCCTTGTAAAATTCTTATGACTCCAAATAAACCCTATTCTCCGGAGAAGAAAAATGAGACAGTGAAGTCAGTGAACCAGGCAACATTCAAAGATTAAATATAAATTAAAATAATAAAAATGAGTGTCAGCCATTGTGTTTTGATCTATTTGACTTATTGCTATTTGGAGCTCTGCTCTACATTATCTGCTATTGTTACATTTGTCATATCAATCAATCAGAAGCAATTATGCAACTCCCACCTCCATCTTTTCATTTAGTAAGGCTGTCTAATTCTGCAGCTATAAATATCTTTCATATGTCTCTTAGTTTATAATCTCTCTTTCATTTGCTCCTTTTCCAGTGTTTTTATTGCTGGGACTGATATGACTTGTGACATAGCTGAATGACGGACTGTTAAGAAATTAAACAAAAGTTGTTGCCTTATTCTAAAGCAAAATGTCTCTAGTGTTTGCATGGCATCATGGATTATGTAGAGCATTTTCAGATGATAAAAAGATAACTTTTTAAGACATGGATCTGAGTATTATACTCAGATTGTGTAAGAAATAATTTTATTGGTGGATAGTGAAATCACAGAAAACTTTTGTTCAATGCCATAGACTTGTAGTCTGGCCAGGAGTTAGAGTTCACATTTATTTTATCTTTCTTACATCTACACATACCAAGGAATAGTGGTAGAAATTATTTTTTTCTTCAGTAGAATTTGGAATTTTAAATTAGCGTCTAAAATTATGTGTCTAAAAGCCTCATTTCTATGGAGCCAGAGAGTTTAGATGTGAAGGCCAATTGCTGAGTGTGTGCTTATCCCTTGACTCTAATTCTCCTTCTGCCCTACAATCTGCTTTTATTTAATGGATATCATATAGGAAGAGAGAGAGAGAGAGAGAGAGAGAGAGAGAGGGGCAACCTTGCGGCAGCTTCCAGGCAAGGTAGGAAAAAAGATGCCTTGAATTATATGATGTGTTGTTATGAGCATTTGATGATCAAAGCCACTCTTATGGCAAGGTTTTCTCTTTCTTCTTTCTTTCTTTTCTTTCTTTCTTTCTTTCTTTCTTTCTTTCTTTCTTTCTTTCTTTCAGAGGATTGGTGATGTCAGCATTTATCACAGCAAGCAAATTCAAACAAAGTTCAAGAAATTTTTACTTTTGTTTCTCATTAAATAGGCTACCTTAAGTAATTTTAAAAAGTAAAATAAAAATGATGTAGGTATTATCTGTTTTCCTATTGCTGGGATAAAATACCCACAGCCTACAATTTAAAGGAGGGGAGGTTCATTTGCATCATGGTTTCCTGTCTGAAGCTGGAGGGCTCTAAGGCAGAAATATATAGCAGAAAGGCATGACAACAGAAAGCTGCTTTTCTGATGGCTCAGGAAGCAGTGCAAGAAGGGAGAAGCTGGAGACAGGAATATATGCTCTAGGTCACATCCCCAATGATCCACATCCAACCATGTCCTACCTCATAACAGCCCATTTAGCAACTAAAGTTATGAATGGATGAACCCACTGATGGGTATAGTGATCCTATCAATCACCTTTCAAACACGTGAGACTTTCGAGGGATGTTTCTGTTCTAAACCACAACATTGTATTCTTGGTCCTCAAAATTCTCATGTGAAAATTCATTATGTGAAATGCATCTCTCTAAGAGTTGCTGATGTTTTAATAGTTCCAGCATTGCAGAAAATTCTAAGTTCAAAGTCTCCTCTGAGACTCAAACCATGGTAAAAATCAAAAAGAAAATTAAGTACTTCCAATATACAAGGGCTTGGGATAAACATTTTCATTCCAAAAGAAGGAATAGGGGGATAAATAGAAATCAGGCCACACAAGATGGAAATGCAGCAAGAAAAAATTTAATGTATTTCATTGTCCACCACTTTGGGAAAAGTGGGATGAGATGTGAATTCCAAAGGGCTTGGGTGGCTCTGTGACATGGCCTTTCTGTTGGGATGGCTTTATTCACAGCCTGTGGCTTTTCTCAGCTGACTTGCTGCATTTCTGGAATCTATAGCTTCCTGTGGTCTGTGCTGCCTCTCAAGGACTACTTGCCTGGACTCCCAGCCTTCCTTTGAATTCTACATGGAAGCTTCTCTGATCTCACAACAGTTACATTTTACCTGCCTGAAAACCACACCCTGTAGATGATGCCGAGTCTCTTGCCAGGTAAAGCAATATCCAGGTTCCTTTAGCTCATGGTTGTAGGGGCCTCTGAGTGCCTGAATGTTTGAACACTGTGAAGCAAATCCCAGGAATTCCTGGAAATTCCTGGATGGCCTGTCCCAAACAAGGAAGTCAGCATTTGTATTTTCAAATGAAAGCGTTATCCTTGGGCCTTGCTAATTTTCTTTAATGCTAATCTTTTCAGCAGCTAAGTTTTTCTAGGCCCCAACTTGGTGCATCCTTTCTGGCCACTAGTAAAATTTTCCAAATTTTCTGCTCTGTTTTTAGGTTTGATTCTTACTGTTGATCTGGCTTAAAGCAGCCAGAAGAACTCATAACATAGACTAAATGTTGGGCTGCTTTGAAATTTCCTCTGCTAAATTAATCTACCATCCTTAGTCTCCAGCAAAATCTTAGGACACGGGCAAGATTAAGACAAATATTCTTCCATATAATCACTAGTCCAGCTACCAGTAGAGTCTTTGTTCTCAACTGAAACATTCTGCGTCTAGCCTTTACTGTTTGCATTTCTGTCAGCATTCTGGTCTTTTGGGCTCCAAACCAATTTCCCCATAAATCTCTGCTTACTCTGCTTACAGCATTCTAGCCAACATTTCCAAAGCTTTTCAAACTTCTTCAGCAACCCAGTTCTGAAAGCTTCTGAACCCGACAATCAGGTATAGTCCCACAACAACCCCAGTCTTTGTACCAGTTTGTAGGCTAGATTTCTCACCACTGCAACAAAATATCTGATACCTGAAATTTAAAGAGAAGTTTATTTTAGCTCAAAGTTTCAGTGGTTTCATTCTATGGCTGTTCAACTCCAGGGAAGAAATAGCTTTGGTGGAAAGGCACAGCAGTAGAAAGTGGCTCATTCCACTGCAGCCGGGATGCAGAGAGAGAAAGAAAAACAGAACAAGAATATATCTTTTCAGGTCATGCCTTAGTGATCCACCTCCAACCAGGTCTATTTTCTAACTGCACATTTGACTACTAAACTCATCAAGCAATGAGACCACTGATGCGTATACTACCTACATGGTCAAATCATCCTCTAAACACATGGGGAGTGATTATGGGTGTAAACCATGGAAGTATATAAACTTGGAAAATATACTTAATTTGTTAAGCCTTGGTTTTCTTTTCTATAAACCAGAGATAACCAAATGATAGGTTGCATGTAAAGTATGTAATCTCATATAACTACTTGTAATTTTAGCAAATTAATTTTGAAAGATAAGTAGGAATAGTTTTATAAGATATACATGTGCTTGACTTTTTAAAAGAGAAAAATACAGTAATATATTAGCAAGGATAACTTTGCTTTCAAAAACTTTGGGGAGCATGTTCAAACCATAGCAGGATTCATTACTGTGACCAAAGAGGCATGGAACATATATTTATATCTGGAGCATGAATGAGGTTATATTAATCAAGTTAGTTGAATAAGAGAGTTAAAGTTGTGATTCTCCAAGGAAAAATTTTCCCCCCAAAGTGGGAATAGATTTTCAGCAAGAATTAATAGATGGAAATTATTTAGTGCACAGTAGTTTCCAGGGTCTTGATTTTATGCATATTTTGTATTTTATGTATTTTGTAATCAGCTTTATAATGAAGAAATTGAAGCACAGAGAAGTAATTTGCCTGAAGTCATCCATGTTGGTAAGTGGCAGACATTTTTGGTCCTAGAGTTCATACTTTCTTAGTCACCTGGCAACAATGCCTTTTGGTATTACAAAAATCAACTTCTTTCCAGAACTAGGGAGCCTGAGGCAGGGAGACTGCTGCAAGTTTGAGGCCAGCATGAGCTACATGGCGAGGTAACGGCCAATCTAAACTATGTAGTGAGACCCTGTCTCAACAACAACAACAACAACAACAACAACAGTACAACTTCCATTCAAGTTCCAGAATCACAACTATCAATCTTGACTCTTGCGTATAAGACAATAGACATTTGACAAAGTTCTTAACCTCTGATTTTGTTTCCTTGTCTATAAAATAGTAGTGAGAACATTGCCCAAAAGACTAAATAAGTAAATAAGGTACTACAAACAGTAGGCGCTTTATAATTGGTAATTAAATGGCTAGCAAGTTAACATGTTTTAGTGCTTAGAATAAGTCCCCAATGCTCTGAATCTCAAAGCCACCATCATCATGGAATGTGAAGTAGGATTTTCTTTTCTAATTATCCAGAAAATCATTAAAAAGAAGATCTTTATTACTCATTATTCTTTTCTGCCTGATTTGTATTTTAGTGATTGCCTTATCATTGAGTTTACATTAAATATAGAGGTGTGACTAAATAATTGTCTTTTGGTGTAAATTAAGAAAACTAATGTACTTAAAATTCTACTTCTCTTTCCATTGTCTCTTCCTTCTCATCAGTGTAAAATACCACATAAGATCACCTATGCAATGTGTGGTACCATTCCTTGCTTCTTCTAATTTTCTTTGCTTTTTCTAAAATGATTTCTAGTATAGAAAGACAATAAAATCATTGAAAACGATGACATTTATTTTTAAGTATACAGGATTTTTTTAACTTTTGAAAAGAGACAGTATAAATATGTATTTTAGTAACATGTCATCACTAACATAGTTGACAGTAGTTTCTTCAACTGTGAATATATATTCAAAATAATGAGGCAAAATGTTAAAGTTTGGAAGAAAGAGACAACAACTGCTTGTTTTTTTGTTTCTTTGGGTACTTATCAAAATACATGTTTTTTTATAGTGCATTCTCTTGATTTTATAAAAGATTTCACCAACTTCTTTAAAGAGTAAAAGTAATAATAAAAAATTGCATGTTTCAAAGTCTCTGTGTTGGAACTGGTAGCTAATAAATTATAAAGTGGAACTATCTTAGCCACTTTCCCATTGCTGAAACAAAATACTCAACACTTACAATTAATTTTTTTATTTTGAAGCAGAAAAATTAAGAAGTAAACAATTAAAAGACAACAACAAAAGCAAAATGATGATGAAAACAACAACAAAAAAACAATGGCAGCATAGGATTTCAAAACATGATAGGAATTTAACAATGGCTGTTACATTGCACATTGTTATCCTCAAAGTCAATACACAAGCTACCAGATACAGGCATACAAGTTTGATCAAGCAATATAATTTCTTTCTCAGCAGTTTCTTTCACTTTTATTATATCTATTGTAACTTTTGGATCTTATTTACTCTTTCAGTTTCTTCCACTAGCAAGACAATATGGTGTTTATACAGGTGAGTCTGATTTATTCAATTATGAATATGATTTCTAGTTGCATCCATTTACTTATAAAAGTCTTGAGTTTATCATTCTTTATGACTGAGTAGTATTCCATTGTATAAAAATACTACATCTTTGTTATCCATTCTTCTGTTGATGGGCATTTGGGTTGTTTCCAAGATTTAGCTATTGCAAGTTGTGCTGCTATAAACATGGGTGTACACCTATCGCTGTGGTATGATGTTTTCAATTCTTCTGGGAAAATATCCAAAAGGGGAACAGCTGGGTTGAATGGAAACTCTAATCCTAATTTTTTGAGGAATCTCCATATTGATTTACACAATGGTTCTACTGGTCTATACTCCTACCAGCAATGGAGAAGAGTTCCTTTTTCCCCACAGCCCTGCCATCATTTGTTATTGGTTAATTCCTCGATGTTAGCTGTTCTTCCTGGAATGAGATGATATCTCAGTGTTATTTTAGTTTGCATTTCTTGAATGACCAATGATGTTGAACATTTCTCCATACATTTATTTTCTTTTGTATTTCTTCATCAGAGAATTACAAATTCGTCTGAGATGCCCATTTTTGGATTTGGGCCTTTAAATTTGGGAGGCCTGATCTTTTTAGTTCTTTGTATGTTCTAGAGAAAAGTCCTTTGGCTGAGGAAGAGTTGGCAAAGATGTTTTTCCATTATGTGCATTTTCTTTTCACTCTGTTGGTAATTTCTTTTGATATTCTCAAACCTTTGAATAAGATAAGATTCCAGTTGTTGATTCTTTGAAGTACTTCCTGTGAAGTTTGGTTTGTTTACGAACTCTTGGCCTACAGCTGTGTCCTTGAGATTTCTACCTACTTTGTCTTCCAGTAGATTTAGTGTTTCTCTCTTAATATTTATATCTCTGATTCATTTTGACTTTAATTTAATGCATGGTGATAGACATAGGTCTAGTGTAAGTGTTCAGTATATACAAAGCCAGTTTATCCAACACCACTTTTTAATGAAGCTGCCTTTCTTCCAGTCAACATGTGTGGCTCCTTTCAAAGATAAGATGTGTGTGTTTATAGTTGTGTCTGTATCTTCTATTCTGTCCCATTGATTCTCAGGTCTGGTTTTTTGCCATTACCATGTTGATTTTATTATAGTAGCTTTATAGTATAATTTCAAGTTTGGGAGTGTGATACCTTTGCTTTGCTTTTGTTGCTCAGGGTTACTTTTGCTATTCTAAGTCTCTTATGGTTCCATATGAATTTTAGAAATATTTTTATAGATCTTTGAGGTATGCTAACGATATTTTGATCAGAATTGCATTAAATCTGTATAACAGTTTCAGGAGGATGGCCATTTTAAAAATGTTCTTCCTATCCATGAGTAAAGGGATATCTTTCCATTTTCTGAATTCCTCTTCAATTTCTTTCTTCAGAACCCTATAATTTTCAATGTATACATTTTTTTACTTCTTTTGTTAGATTGATTCCTATATATTTCATTTTTAAATGTTATTGTGAAAGATGTGGTTTTCCTAGTTTTTCTCTCAGTGAGTTTGCTGTTTGTGTACCAGAATGCTACTGACTTTTGAGTATTGACTTTGTACCCAGCTGTGCTGCTGAATTTGCTTATTAAGCCTAGAAGTCTGTTTGTGGTGTTTTTGGGGTCTTCTATGTAGAGTACCATGTCACCTGTGATATAATGATAATTTAACTTCTTCCTTTCCTATCTTTATTCCTTTTGTTTTTCTCTCTTGTCTAATTGCTCTGGCTAATGTTTCCAGAACTATATTGAATAGAAGCCAACACCCACAATTTAAAGTAGAAGAGGTTTATTTTGGCTCAGGCTTTTAGTCCAGAGTTGATCAGCTCCAAGGCAGGAAAATGTGGTACAAAGGACTATCAAAAGGAAGATGCTTATAGCATGTGTGGTGGTCAGGAAGCAAATAGTGGGAAGAGCAGATCCCACATGAATGATACCCCCTACCAGGTCATGCCCACCATGATCTGTTTCTTTTGTCCTGGTCTTGACACTTAACATCCCATTTAGATTTAGCCTTCCCATGAGTCAATCACCCTTCAAAAGCTTGGCATATGACTGCGTGAGGCTTTAAGGGGATACCCAGATATGAACCATAAGAGGAACTTCCTCCTTGTTTGATGAAAAAGGATGATTGGGAGATAATATTTAGCTGAGACCAAGGAGGGCACTAAAAGGATGTTTTATCCTTTAATGAGAGCTGTCTAGGTGAAGCCCATTTCATATTTCTTGTTTTTCCTACTTATGTTTTCAAAACCAGAATTTCACTTGGCCTGACACCTGGTAATCTATCATCACGTAAAACTTGTTGTCATAGACTATGTTGCATGTTTTCATTTGAGTATCTTTGGCTTACATTCTCGAAAGTGGTGCATAGAAAAGAAGATTGTCAGGCAGATGGTGACTCAAGGACTGGCCCTCAGTATGTCACCTTGGCAAAGTTACGTGTAAGTAACGGATCAGTTCTGATGATCTGTTAACCAAATACCATAACCCATAACCATTTTTTTTGCCAAATTTACTTCTAGTAGCATTAACAAAAATGTTAGGAAGTTTAACAGGGATACAGATTACATTAAGGTTCATACGCTAGCTGCTAGCTGAGGGAATGGTCAAGTAATTAAAAAACAATAAAATGTTTCCATAAGAAATGGTATTTTCTAGCCAACATCTTGACTGTTATACATATTAGCATTGTTTCCATTAACTTCTTTCAGATGTGAACTTGGATGCCTTTGAATGTCTCTTTGACTTTATTTTTAAATACAAAGCAGTTTTAATATTCTGTTGTCAATATCTCAAATGACATATCAGCTTTCACTTTGTATCTGTAGCCATTTAAAATGTAAATTGCATTCAAAAGCATGTGAAATAATCACAAATTTAAATTAAATTTTAATTTTAAATTATATTGAGTACCAATTTTAAGAAATTAAATCTCTATTTTAAATTAAGTCCAATTTTCAGCTATTTTAATTAAAGTAATATATAATTGCATTAAGTATTTAAATTAAATTAAGAATTTAAACTTAAATCCAAAAGCACCTTAAATAAAAATAACATGAGAAACATCTCACCACATAGGAAATATGTAAGCTTTTTCTGATAAGAAGCAATTGAGATTTGCCAACATGTTTTGTGTTTATTGAAATGATGGACATAACAGGGTGTACAGAGGAAGTGCAAGATGGGTAAAGGAGGTGGTGCTATTCAGAACATTTTGCCAAGAAATGAGGAAATAGATACTTGTTTTCGTAGATTGTGTTTCTGGCTATGAATCAGAAAATAAAAAAGAAGTACTGTACAAGTGACCAAAATATCCTAAAATTACTAAAATTCAACAAAACAGAAATATTGTTAAAACGAATTTGAAAATCAGAAGAAACTGAAAAATTCCCCAAATAAATACTTGCATTTCTGTTTGGCTAAAAATTGTTTTGTTAATGGAAACCAAAATTCTTTCTTCCTTTTAAGTGCTTAAAATATTAGTATTTGATTTTATGCTTTCTTATCAATTAAAACTGTAAATACCACTTTCACTAAGCCAATAAGGTTGATAAATGAAATACATTAGACGTTTAGAAAGTTAAATTTTGCTGAATTGATTTTTAGGAAATTAACCTAATAGTTGCTAATATCAAGAAGCCTCAGTTTACATTTCTCTAAAATGAGAATGATACTAATATTGCCTGCTTGTTTCCTTGCCTTTCATTGGTGTCTTAGTTACTTTTTACTCATTGCTGAGACAAAATGCCTGATGCTCAAAGTTGGGAAAGGAAAGGTTTATTTCTTACAGTTTTTGGAGGTTTCAGTCTATACTCAGTTGGCTCCAAAGCAGGTTGGCATGGTGGGGCCGCAGTTCATGGCAGCTGCAAACAGCAAGGTGGAAACTGGCAGGAGAAAGAGACACACCTTCTTCCTGCCATTACATCACATCCTGGCTCCACCCCTAGGAGGGTGTAGCAATGACACCACCAATCCAAGCACTAGACAATGAACCAATCACAAATGCACAATGCAAAATACATGAGGCCTGAGGGCCACGGACATAAACAGTGATAATTGGTATTTCTCTTTTTGTGTATACTTTCATTAAAGGACCTTATATGTCCATTATAGAACCTCGTATTCTCAAGATGTGATACATAGTAGAATAATAACATTAATTAGCAGCTCTGTATGTCACATATTATGAAAATACTTTACCTTAGTAGCTCATTTAATCTTGATAACCACTCAGTGAGAAAGAAATGAGGAAAATGGCATATGAAGAAAAGAAAAGCAGGTAGTAAATAATGGAATTGAACTTCAAACCCATATTGTGCAACTCCAGCTTTTGAGTTCTTTTTCGTTTGGCTAAAATCAGGCCAAGTTTGCTGTAATAATTTCTTAAAGATAGTAACAGACCAGCTGTGGTCCATTTTTTGCTCTAAAGCCTAAAAATCTTCAAAGGTAAGATCTTCTCAAGAAATAGACATGGCACATGAATGCAAATGTTCCTTTCATGGAGGTCACTTAAGGAAGAGAAGAGGAAAGAAATGCTGTGGTTGATTACAAGAGAGTGTGATTGAAGCAACACCTACGAGTGAAGAAAGCTACCCAAGTGCACTTATATTTTCATCCACAATAAGAATGCTGTGAAATGAAATGAACTGTGGGGCCATTAGTCCTTATTGCTTCTCCTTAGCTTCTGTAGAGCTGCATAAACTGGACTTGTTGATGCTGTGTGAAGGACCAGGGCCTCAGCCACCACTTCCTCTGTATCACAGGAGGATTTTGATGCCTTTGTCCTTTGCAGTTTACTGCTGTCTTTGTGATGCAGTTTGTGATGCACATTCTAAAGGTTGACAGAGGGTACTTGGGTATCTCTTTCAAGGCTGAAAGCCTCATCTGATGTGCAATGTTATTAGTATGTCCACTGAAGAGGACTTGTTCACCCAACTGTCCTTTACATATTTAACATTTTCTTACTAAGTTTCAGGCACAGCTAGTTATCAGGGCTGTACATGATACTGTCCCTGCCTTTTAGGGTTAAGAGTCGAATAGAAGAGACAGGCAAGAGACAGTACAATGTGCCATATACAAAGTAATGACACCATCCAATATTAATTGAGAGCTTAATTTGCAGTAGGCATTTTTCCAGCTATTTACATGTACAATGTTATTTTATTTTTATAAAATCTTATGTGGTAATTACTTTTAGTATATTGATTAAAACAAGGAAACCAAGACACAAAAATTTTAAGTAATCTGTTCAAGCTCAGGTAGCAAAGAGATAAACTTATATTTGAATCTATTGACCAAAGACAAGGTGCATGAAACACAGAAATGTAAAACACATCTTCATTGTATTTAAGTTGTAACGAAGAGCTGAGACTAAAATGTATGCATTTGAGAAAAGAAGTAGGGAATTAAATAAGTGTGCTTTTATTGAGATAGGGACATGCAGTGCTTAAAAGCCAGATTGCTGAGTTGATTATGAGCTCTGTGTCTTATTATGAGTGTGCAACAAAAGATAAGTTATTTAAGCACTGAGGCTTAGTTTTTCCATCTACAAAATAGTATTATATTAGCATATGGTTCATAGGTCTGTGAGAAAAGTTACATTATACTAATATTAAAATAATTATGAAGGCTTGGTAATTATTAAGGATTAATCTATAAAAATTAAGTCTTATTAAATGCCACTGACAATTTGACAAATCATTGCCTTGTAGCAGAGAAATTAGTATAGGTACTCTGATTCTTAAGTGGAAGTAAAATATAGTAGTGGACATAATCATGCTAACCTAAATAAGCTAAACCCTAAAGAAATTTTGCAAATTTGTTTTCACTAAAACATTAATGTCAAGGCTCAACCAGTGATTTCCAAAATGGGAGCATGAAGAACTTAGAGAACCCTAAGGTTGAAAAATGCAAAGAGTTTTTGGCTGTGTATACTACAGTCAATCTCCTAAAGCTAAAGAAAGAGAAACTTAAGGGCAGCAGGGAAAAACAAGGCAACATATGTATGTAATAATCGGCTTATGGCTCATCAGAAACAATGGAGTCCCAGAAATAGTGGAATAAAAGTGCCCCAAGAGAAAGAGTGTCAGTCACGGCCTGCATAATCAGCAGAGTTAGCTTTAGAAAGTGAAAATAAAGTGAAAACATGCAGTAAACTCAGAGAATTCTTCACTGGGCGCTTTACATACAGTATTTGATTTAATTTTGGCCACAAGGTGGTTTCTTCTCTTTTTCATTTTTCTTAATCACATTTTGTAGAAGGAGGAGCTGTGAAACCAAAGAAAGGCTGACTTGCTTGAGGCCATAGAAAAGAATGAAATCTGAAGCCAGGTCAGTGCTATATCAAAGGGCATTTTCACACATTCTGTCTTCTGAAGTTTCATTTCAGACGTTTTTCTATCTCCAAGCTGCTTTCCTTTAAACTAGTCTGCCTAATACTGCTACATGAATCCTATTCCTCCCTGTTAGATTTGAATTCAGAATCTTTGAATTACTTTTTCTTAATTGTAACATGAACACCAAATTACTTAGCCTGATTTGTAAGGCCTTTTACATTTTGGCACTTATGTATCATTTCAACATGACTTTTAAAATATTTATCAAGTTGACTGGTTTAGCTCATGCCTGTCAATTCTTTCATTTGTGAATATATATATATATATATATATATATATATATATATGTATTCTAATTCAGTTGTACCAAGATAGTATATGCATACACTATCCACCAAAAAATGTATACACTCTGCAGGAAAAGAAAAACTTGTACAAATATCTTAATACTAAATTTATTGAGACCTCACGAGATCAATATAAATTATCTTTGGCCTTTAAATTTCAAGAGGTGCTCACAGTGGTGGTCATTAAATTCCAGACATTTATTAGTGTGGTGGACTTCTGCCTCGGTAACCCTGGTCATTGAGATTGCTGCACATGCATTTTCAATTTCTTATCTAAATGCCAGCAATGTATTTGGTTTTCTGCGATGTATGACATCCTCTAGGTTCCCCCATATGATGTAGCACCATCTGTTGAAAAAGCATCATGCTTTTTTGCTTTTCCTGAAATGTGTATATTTTTGGTGGACTCTGTACACACATTTATATCTACATGTCATATATATGTATATATATATATATATATATATATATATATATATATATATGTACCCATGTGTCTATCTATTATGACATAACTGGATTGGAAACAAGGCATGTCTTATTTTTTCCCCTGTGTCTTCAGCAAGACCTAGCATAGGACATTCCATATTATAGCAACCCATTACATATTTATTGCATGATGTTTTATGGCTTCCAGTTAAAAATGCAATATTAAAATCAAGTAATAAGAGAAAAAAATCACCATATCCTGGCATTTAAAGTGATCCTGGGTGATTAGAAATTTATGTCACTCTGGAGTGTTGTTAAAGTCAAATCTGAAGGAAACAGAAACTTACTTTTTTCTTCTTCCAGTCTCAACAGACTAACCAAATACTTATGAATTTCTTCTCAACCATCATTGTGTGGACACAGGAAAAATCAGGACAGCTGTTAGTGGTCATGGAAACTCACAGATCATAAATTTTGTAAGCTAAGATGGTAGCCAACTGCAATTTGATGGGACAGGTATGGTAGCTTTTTTTTGATTTAAAGTGTGAAACATTGTGAAATTCACATAGTTATGAAAAGTCAGCAGATAAAATGAACTTGCCTCCAAAATAAACTCTGAGATAAATTTAAGAGTGATGGGAGAGGGTAAATGAAAATATTGGAAATATTGATTACACAATGGAAACCAAAGACTTAAAAATTGTAGTTGGGAAGATTTATGTCTGTAACTCAGCTTTTTCTTAAAGTGTGGTCTATCTGTAAAGAAACAACTGGGTGAGTGATTAGTATGGATATCTCTTTTTTTCTTAAGCCTTTCCTTTGATTTTTCATCTCTCACTTAAAATAAAGAATAACATATTTTATTAAGAGTATTTGCCCCAAAATATACCAATTTCATTTATTCTATTAAATTTCTGAGTGTATCTCCATTTATTTAAGTCATTCTTTTGGCTATATATTCACTTAGTTTACCAAAAGTAAAACACAGTAAAACATAGTAATTGGTGATTGGTAATTGATGATGGTTCACTGGATTGAAGTTCTCACATTCTAAGGAGGATGAGTAGAGGCAATTGTATAGGAAGGGGAGGATGAGATGAGGTAAGGAAATAGCAGGGAATATTTGTCTTGGGAAAGCAGGATGAAAGAGGCCAGGTCTTTATATTTCCAATATTCTATATTTCTATTCAGATAAGGGACAAAAAAGAACATGGCTATGACTATAATTCTTCCTCCTTACTGGAAATACGTGCAGTCAGAAAAGCCAGAACTAGTACTTAAGACAAAAAAGATCATGAGGAGGTGGAACCAAGCCATAGCTTTGGATTGTATTCCCTACTGCAGACAGCAAGCACACTAAATGGCCTTTTCATTAATAAAGTACCCAGGCATCTTGTGAATGGCTGGACTCACAATGCTCATTAGAAAGGTCTTCCTGAACTTTTATCTTCAAGCAATGGGCTACACGCTAGAGATGACCACTGGTGCATAAGATAAACTTAGATTTTTCTTGTCTTTGGTGAAAGACTGGTAGAAAGAATAAGTGCTTGAATTTTCTTTATATTTGGAATTAAGGAGAAAATATCTGCTCATCATCAGAATTTATTTTGTCTCTACTACTGTCATTACCCAGGCAAACCTCTAATATTTAAATGAAATGATCTAATAGTAACACTACAACAAAGTATATGTAAAAATTTCAGGACTTCTATCATACTTTCATGTATGGCATTTCCTTTATCCTCCCTGTTTCTCCACTCTCTCTCCTGGGAGACAAGGAATAACAATGATTCTCTTGCACTGATAGACTTAGATATCCAGCCAGCCAGTCAAAGATTATACCACCAGTTGTGAAGCTCTGCATTTGATACTCTGAACCTAAACCTTAGAGAAGACACATGAGCTTTTTATGGTTGAATATGTAGCCAAAAGAAAAACTAGGAGTTAATGTCTTTGAACTCTAAAGACTACAGTTTTTCCATTCTATGTCAGTTTTTGTTCAGCTGATCCATCAATCAAGTGGAAGCCAGAAATATCCTCTCAGAATTTCTCCAGACCTAGTGTTTCAGAAAAACTGGCCACATTTGGCTCTTTTTGAGAGCCATATAAAAGTGGTGCAATTGAACAAGAAAAGAATAAAGAAGAGACAGAAAAGATTATTTTAAGGTAGTAATAGTCTTTATCCACAAGCTGACTACCCCAAAATAATAACTTTTTGCACATCCTTTTAGTCTGATATTAGAATGAATTATATTTTTCTGTCTGTTCTTATTGCCTTAAGCCCTTTTGTAAAACACTGGAAAAAGAAAGGATCTTTGAGACTATTTGGTCAACACGTTTTAGTATTCAGAGGATAAAACCATCTCTGTAGAGGAAAACAAAGTCCTAAGAAGGGAAAATAGTAATTTAATGAATTATTTTCCACAAACAATTGTTTGCTTATAAAACTATCATTAAATGACTTGATTATAAAATTATAGTTGCAGTTTTGTCTGAATTTAAATTTACATGTGACTGATATGTTATTATTTGGGGCTCAATAGAGCCTTTGTAAGATCTGATATAGGGTAGGTTCCTGCATGAAGAGATGGGTGACTTACATACATACTTTGAAAATAATAAACAATTTATGAACCTGAGACCACTATCTTCATACCCATAGCAGTGTCATCCTCAAAACAGTTTATTAAGTGTACCCCATGGATATTTGCAATAGGACTGAAAAGAATAGATATGGTATAGAGTATTGGACAGTCGAAATTAAAAGAAATTTGTGTTACAATTGTTTAACTGTGTGTATGTATGTGTATTTATCAGAGAAGGAGATAGAGTTGTGCCTGAATAAAAGAAGGAATTAAGTTGTTACTACTTGTGAATATGGTGGTGACATATACTTATAAAGAAAATAGAAATAATAGTAATTAATATGAACTCTGCAAAGTTCTATCCTAGTATTTATTGATAATAATTTGCCTGTTGCTTTTGGGCTAAGATAGCAATTTGCCAACATAATATGAGTTCAGTACAGATGAAAGTGAGGTGGTGAAAAATGTTAATTATTTTACTGTGTAATAGTCCATGCATTGTTCCAGCCACAATTTTTCAATATCAATAATATAGAAAGCTAGAATAACAACAACTAACTTTCACTGAAAATACAGTATTTTCCATTTGCAATTATATGATTTATGTATGTTTACTTAATTTTCCTTACAGTCCCATGCAGTCAGTGCTATTTTGATTATTCCTATATCACAGAAGAGATTACATTACTCAAGATTACCCAGCTAGTATGTGGGGAATGCAGGGTTGAACTCAGGCAGTCTGTTCTAGAGGCTGTGCTTTTAGGCACATTTGCAATAGCCACTAAAAGTTCTTCCGTGGAAATAAATCTGGGAACTTAGTATAATAACCTTTATTTTATAGGTGAGAAATCTCAGATCTAGAGAAGACCAGTGACTTGCCCAGAGTCATCTAGTTATTTCATGACTAAGACACTGTTGTCTTGTGTGAAGGACTGAATTATTTGGAGACAGGTCATGGTGATTGTCCCTTGCAGGTACCATGTATTTATTGTTGTCATTCATAAACATTTCTTGAAAAGCTGAGAAAACAGGGTGATCTATACAAGTTGTCTTAGTTATTCTTTAGTCACTGGGACAAAATGTCCAATACCCTCAAGATAAAGGAGGAAAGTTTTATTTTGGTTTACAGTTTGTAGAGGTTTCAGTTTCTAGCTGGCTGGCTCCAAGGCAGGATAGCACAATAGAGAGGCATGGAAGAGGAGGCTTGCTCACAGCATGGCAGGCAGGAAGCAGAAAAGGATCAATGGAGAAGGGATATATACTCTTTAAGCCACACCCCTAGTGACATATCTCTTCCCACAAGGTCTCACCTCCTAACATCAAAACCAGCTATAAGCATCACCAGACTAATCCAGATGAGTATTGCACACCCATGGTCCAGTCATCTTCCGAAAGCACTCTCTGTGAGTGCCTGAGGTTTGGGGGAGACACCTAGATATAAACCATAAAACACGTTTTCAGCTTCCTTTGCTTATACAAGACACTTAATTAATTCTGTGAACAGAAACATCATTGTTTGAAGCTCTGGGGAAGTTCCAGTTTCCTTGGAGGAAATCGATGGCATCACTTCATTGGCTACTCAGGTGTCTTGTGTATGATGGAAGATAAACCAAAGAGAAATGAAGTGATGGCATCGTACCAGGGGAATGCCTGAAAGACGCAGGATGTCAAACAGACTACCTTGTTTCTTCTTCTCCTCATGGGCAGGGCCTCCATCTCTTGCCATATTAGAGGGAAATCTGTCCACATTGTTCCCAGGAAACAGATGATACAAGTTTCCTCTTTGTTACTGAAAAAATAATAAGGAAAACCAGAAGGTTGTTTCTGGTACCATTTCATCCTTCGAACCAGAAAACTCCTTTGGTAAATGTTTTCAGGCTAACTGGGGCATGCACATCAAAGAAAATTTGGCTGAGCTGAAATGTCATATTTCATGGGCAGTTCAACAGGGCGATTTATCACAATTGACCCCATCAGAGGAGGACCAACCATCCCTAGAAGACCTGGGCTTGCTAAATGCCACCACAGTTGGCCATAAAATTTATCATGTCAAGAGATCTATAGTGAACACTATGCTCTGTGAAATATCCAGTGCCATGGGGATATTTATCTTTGTTGGATCTGACAGATCAGCCCTGCATTTCTACTTAGTCCACATTCATACTCTTGTGCAATCCTTTATGACTCATCTGGACAATTTGCTTGGAAACATGACTTGCAGTGCCAATAAACTAGGAGGGAGAGACTAAAAGCTCATACATACGCACATCTTGTGGGAATGGTCTGTTAAAAACTAAAAATTATTTGGTGACTTTCATCTTTCTTTGATCACTATTTTAAGAACACAAAAACACTAGAAAGGGAGTTAGGCTCTTGACAAATCAACGCCATTGACAAATTAAATAGATTTTTTTTCCTTCTCATTTCATAAAAAAGAGAGATAGGGGATAGGTATAGTGGAATCCTTCCTTTGTTTCCAAGTCTCTCCTTGGGTAGATGGTGAAAGTGTTCAGTGGATATTCACTGAATAACACTATATTGAATGAGATGAATATGATTTCCTAATCCCTGGATTAATGTTTTTAAAATTTCAATTAGTATAATAAATATGAAATTATTTATTAGAAGAAATTTGGGATTTAAATTCTGAACTTTTTCCTAAGGAGGGAGAGTATTTACAGAAAAATATTTCATCAAAATGTTCAAAACCTCAACATTTCATCTATTAAAGAGAATAATTGTTATAAAAGTTTAATAAAGTGAATATGACAATATTGAAAATTCTGAAAGTATTTCATAACTGTTTACTAATTTATTCTTTGTCTTGTTACAGAGAGCATATTCATACCATAAAGAATCTTATATTTGAGTCCAGGCAATTTGGTTCAATGAGTTCTACTTTTAAGTAGGCAATCCCAAAAGTAAATTTGGTTCATTGGGTAACTTAGATTTTATATATGATTAAGAATGATGGCATTCCTAGAAAAAACACACCTATCCCTAATGCTGGGCAGACAGAAATTTTGCCCTAAAATCCTTAAATAAAGATGTTACAATCAACAGCATTATTATGGTAAACAGAAAGACAAGTTTCATTGGGTTGTAAGTCAGTCATTTGTTTAAAAACATTAACAGATGTAGAATTGCTGCATATATTATCACAGTTTCCTGCCAACACTATGACTATTGAGGTTTCATTTTCTTTATTCCAATTGTTCCATCACAGGTGATCTTTATTTCTTTTGTGCCAGGAGCAGACAAACTCTTCTGTAGGACTATACCCAAAATACTGTCTCCTCCTTCAAAAGATCCCATTCAAACCCAGTCCTTCCTTGTGTGTGTGGTTTGTAGCTTTATCTATGACCTTTATTTTATCTACTTTTATAGTAAATCATCTTACTTTTTCCAGAGATTATGAATTTTCTTAAAATAAATCTTTTTTGGGGTAAGAAAATGACAATATTGTAACAACTATAAATTTAAAAGCATTACTAAGATGAAGACAGAAATGTTACAGTTGCAGAATTGTATGTACCTAGGTAACAGAGGTTCATATCTCTTTTCACTCTAAATATATATATGTATGTATACATATATATACATATACATACATGTATATATATATATATATATATGTATATTTTGGAGGGGTACAAGAGTCAGAAGTACTGGATTAGGTTATACTTTTGTTTTAAAGGACATATGTGATATTATAAAGGACATATCTTGCTATAGAAACCATAAATTAAAGCCAAAATAGTCTACCTTTGCTATTTTTTTGCTTCTACAATCTGATATTTTCCTTGGCAATTCTATCGGAAAAACAAAATGGTTCTGTAATTGGCTGCTCTAGAGAACCTTACTGGGAAGTCCAGTGGTTAATTCTTCCTTCTCTTCATCTGTCCTCATCTTTTCTACATTATAGGGCTTTACCGCATGTTTAAAATATCACAGATAGATCTTAGGAATCATTCAGCATCTTTTGGTTTCCATTGTTGGATAAATCTTAGGTCTTATTCCTTGGACTGCTAAACTGTTCTTTTTTTTCAGAGATAAAGATACTATCCAAACATTTTCTGATATTCTGAACTCCTTTGATTTGCTTACTCAAAGAAGTTGAATTTGATACAAGTATGAGCATTCCATCAAGAATTAACTCCATCTCTCTGGACTTGAGATGTTACACAAGCAATACTTGGGCTCATTCAATCTCCAAAGATGTGTTTTTCATAAAAGAGATTTCTGGTTTCAGCCAGAGACTCATTCTTCTGAAAAAAAAAAAAAAAAAAACAAAAAACAAAAAACAAAAACAATGATATTGATGGGGAACTAAGCCTACCTAGACCTCATCTAATAACGGAAGCTCAGCGTAACACCCTCGATCACGAGTTCAGTATATGACTGCAGCATGCTAATCGGAACCAGTTTCTGTCTGTTTTCGCCCACTTGTCAACTTGCAGCTTTTCATTTTTCTTTCTAAGGAGACTGAATTTTACGTTGATGTTTCATTCTTTACTGATGTTTTCTGAAATGTTTAAAGTCTGACTGATGGAAATGGTCGCTATTCTCACAATAGCTGCAATGAAGAGAGAATGTCTCAGTCCTTATTTTTATTGAAAAAAAAAACACAGTGTTGGGCATTGTTAAGTGGCCCTTATTTCTTGAGGATGTGTTTGCTTCCTCTACTCTGCAAGGCTTCAATATCACACTTTGTCTCCAGCCTCTAGACAGAGACATTTCCTGGCTTCTCTTTAAAATGATGTTTTTCTTTTCTCTTTTCCCAAACTCCAGAATCATGTAGATAACTGATTTCTACACAATTCCTCATAGAAGAAAAGACATTTAAAACACAGTAAAGTGAACACGTTTTTTTCCTCTTTACCACTACCATGTATTTTACTAGCTTTCTGGATCACCTATCTGGGGTGCTGAATTACTATTTCTCTTCTGGTTCCTAGTTTGTTGTGTAAGTAACCACTGACCAGTCAGGTATCAGAGTATTTTTTATCTCTTTTCCTTGTCTCTTACTGCCCTCATTTATTCTATCACCATGAACTACCTCCTAAATATTTTCCCCAGCCATTCGCCATGATTGTCACTACTATAGAAGTGCAGAGCACTGATACTTCTCACCTTGCTGCCTCTCAACAATCTTTTAATTTATTTTAGCCTCAGGTCTTGTTTCTTTTATACCTATAGGGTTGGGAAGAAGGAAACTCTAGGAACAGTTAGAAATGTAAGAAAGCTTTCAAATATGCTAAGTTTCAATGTACTCTTTTCTGACAGTTTGTAAAGAAGTCACTTTAAAAATTCCAGATAGAAAATACAAAGAAAAAAAACGGTACAAATATTATGAAATATCAACTGATAATGAGCCTTCAGTTACACTGTCCTGTGGAGAGAGAGACAATGATCAAATCCAAGTTATCCATATGTCGAATAAATTTTAAGCACACCATATCTATTTTGAAGTTTACCCCTTTCCCGAAGCCAAAAGGAATCTTTGTAATCCACAAACCACGCTCCACATTGTGTCCTACACCTTTCAGTGGTTCCCTCCCCGTCGCCTTGGGATAAACTACAGTGTCTTAATTTGGCTCCTAAAGAGGTATGTAGTTTGGTCGCTGTTGAGCGCTGCGGTCAGAAACCCTTAACCTGCTAGCTCAGCCAAACTCCCTTAGTTTCTCAAACTCATCACGTCCTTTCCTTCTGCCTTCTTCCTTCTTACTCTGATTATAGAAGTGCTGGCAGCTATGCACCAACTACCTTTTGGAGGTGGTGCGAGGGAGGAGCGTTGACTTAACTTGATGATTTTCCTGGTGTAAATCCTTTCACCTTAACTAACAGTAAGCTGCCAATGTGATGGCATCGAAGATGGAATTGGAAGGAAATGGAGACCGTAGGCCCTAAGAAACATGGGCATCTGTGAGCTGCTGCACACTGCTCGCTGAGTCCTACAAATCTTTCAGATTCTGGCTCAGCAATTGTCTTCCTCAAGGATGCTTTCTCCATCATGCCAGGTAGTTCCGTTGCTCCGTGTTCCTCACTTGCTTATGTGCTTTTCCGTAACTGATTTCCTGTGCAAGCCTCTGACTCTACTGCCAGACTGTAGGGCTTTTAGTAGCAGGGACTGTGCGTCTCATTCATCACCAACTCTCCAGAACCTTGCCGAAAGCTTCACACACAGCAGTGCCTCAACAAATATTATTGCGTAAAGGAGTGAATAGTAAGAAGCCAATAATAATAACTGACAGCAAGTGCTTACCATGCTAATCGGTTTATATGCATTAACTTATTTAATTTTCCTAAAACCTCTATGGTAGTGATATTTTACAGATTAGAAAGATGGAAGTTTAGGGTAGTTAAGTAAATTGCTTAAAATCACATGGAACATATGCAATCATACACAAATTCATGAAGTATTACTCTACCTTGAACTCTTATTTTCTACCTTTTACTGAATTACATTCATTTCAAGTTTATTAAAGTAGCAGTAGTTTCACAGTTGACTTTCATGAGGAAGATTAAAAATCTAAGTCGCTTTTATGTCATGGTGCATACCTGTAATCACAGCATTCAAGAGGCCGAGGCAGGAGAATTGCTGTGAGTTTGAGGCCAGCCTGGACTACACAGTGAGCTCAAGACCAGCCTGAATTACATACACAAGACTTTGTCTCCAAAACAAAACAAAACAAAACAAAAAAACAACAAATCACTTTTATTCTGCGCTATTATAAAGGGACACATTGAAGTATAGTCACTGACATTAAATTAGTAAAAAATGAATGATAAACATTGACAATGTAGTGCTAAAAGATACATTTACTTCAGGTTGGTAATTCCAGCTCTCATAAATAATCAGACATATGGACAACATTTTGGAGCCAAAACATTTCTAATATTTTAAAAATAACTTTTTATATTAGAACAATTTTAGATTTTAGAAAATTGCAGATAGGAGAGTTTTCATATACATTTCATCCCTTTTCTTCTCATGGGAATATTTTACACTATTATGGTACATTTATCACAATGAAAAAATAATACCGATACATTACTATTAGTTAAAATGGATTCTTTATTCAGATTTCCTCCTTTTTAAAATCTTTTTTTCCTGACTTTTTATTGTTTGTCCATCTATTTGGGGTATTACTACATTTATTTATCCTGCTTTTTTAGGCTGTTTTAAGCTGTTTCTGTCTTGTTTTTTGATCAACTTGACAGTTTTGAGGAATATTGATCAGAAGTTTTGCAGGGTGATCCTGCAGTAGAATTTTTCTGAAGACTTTCTGTATATTTAGGTTGATGTTAAGGGCTTGGGGAGGACAATCACAGAGGTGAAGTACCATTCTCATCACATCCTATCAAGGGAATAATTATCACTGTGAAATCACATTGCAGTTAACCTTGATCACCTAGTTGAGGAGATGGGTATCAGGTTTCTCCAGTGTCAGTCAGTGTGAGCACATTTAAATAACTAGGGAATTATGTGTCTGATTTGAGGGCAGAATTTGCAATTTATTTGAAATTTTTGTGTGTAATATGTGACTGATTTATTTAATCATTTATTTATGAGAGTATAGACTCATAGATATTTAGGTTATACTTTAGGTTTTAGCCCAATACTACCTTTTTTTGGTTGTTGTTGCTAAGATTGTTCTGGCTTTGACTACTGTTTTTTTTTTTTTTTTCCTTAGCTGATTTCTGAGTTCCTTTGACATAGCTCATCATTTTGGTTTTTTAGTCACTTTCTTGTTTTCTGACACTATTAGATGATCTAGGCTCACCTTCCATATTTCTTGTTCCAATCTCATAATCAGCCATTCTTCTGAGGAGCCCAAATTCCTTTTACTGATGAATCATGATTTAAATACTCAGTATACTTGTTGCTGGTGGTAGTGGATATATACTAACTCTCATATATATACACTGTAAATATTTCTAGATGTAACATCTATACCTATATTAAGATAAATGAGTTCACACTGATGTTTTTAACTGTTATCTATTATCTCATGTATCATTTTAGACTCTGTCCCTTTCTCTTCTGTAACCTCACACTCACCATTCACTATGAATTTACCTAGTCCTTCGGTTCTAGTACAACGCACAGGGATTTTAGAATTGAAACAATTTCATGGAGTCATCTCCCATGGAAACAATTTCATTGAGAATGTAATGTTTATGTGTGATAATTAATTGGTTTTGTCAATTTAAGAAACATCTGACCAAATTGTATCGCCATAGTTCTGGGCATGTCTGAGGGTGCTGAAGACACAGCACCCATCGGGGGAGGCTTGTTGCCTGAGGGCTATGAAAGGGAAACAGAGAATGAGGGTTCCCCTCTATTTCTCTGGAGGAGCTCCAGCCTTCATCTTGGATGTTGTCTCCAGGCTTCCAGCCCAGACCCTTCAGCCTCCTGATACCAATTTGCATAGGACACTACAGTGAACTCCAGGCCTTCACTAGATCCTTCATATCTCTAGTGTACAGACAGACCTTTTACATTCTTCCACACCCAATTCTGTGGCTGGTCACCATATGTTAATCTTGTAAATTCTTGTATGTTTGTATATCTTGTATTAAATCTGTTTTGTAGTAAGCACTGACTGATATATTATATATGTATTTCCTTTTACCTTTAGTCTTACATGCTTCACCCACTTCCAAAGTTATTTAGGTTACAATCTTTTCCTAACACTTTAGCAGCATACATTACAAACTGAAGATTTATTTGTGTCTGCAGTGGACTTGCTATTTAATTCCTTTTATTGCCAAATGTTGTGACTTTATATGGGCATAGCACAATATCCATTTAATTATTAAAGGACATCTTTATTGCTTCTGATTTTTGGTAATTAGGAATTTCCAGTAGATTTTTAAAAAATAATTGTGAATTGTTGGAAATAAAAACATCAATTATTTGGGAACACAGTGGTATATACATAATAACTATATTTGAAGAGCTTTTAACATCATTGGGAAAAGTAAAATAAATGTAGTGAGATTATTCACATTCTCTGGATATTGTGTCACATAGCTCCCAACCATTAATTTTAGGTATCTTTGATGATTATTTCTTGTAGCAATTGATGGAAGACACAATCAATACTATCGCTTATGAAAAGAAAAGGCGGAAAGAAACCTAAGTAAGAGTGAACACATGTAAACCACACTGTTTCAGAGTGTGTAACTTCTTAAGTCACCTCAGCCAGCTGTATTTTTCCACCAGGACAAATCTAATGAAGATGTAGGTTTGGAGGTAAACGGTTATAAGAACAGTAGAGAAAGCATGCCCTCAATTCTTGTACTCTTTAAAGAACTCTTAAATTTCTGTTCCTATTTTAAGTAAGTCTGGGGTAGCCCTTTTCCTCTGAAACCCGGCAAAAACTATTTAGGAAAAGCTTATTTCATTTGGAGTGTTGTAAAATCGTTTCAAACAAATGTTAAATCTTTGATTTTGAGATTTCTTTGCTCTCAGTGCTAGATACCCTGGGAAAAAACTTTGCATTAATTTTATCTGGTATCCCTGATCACAGTGAAAGCTGTGCAATTGATGAAAATGAATATGGACACAACCAGGTAGCTGTCAACACCTGGGTTCCTTTCTTTGAAGTTTTATTTTGAAAGAAACACCTTTGAAATAGAAAGAACCACATGCCAGTAGAGTATAAAATGTGTTTTGCAAAGTTTTGACTCAGCAGTGGTTTCCTACAAAGCCTAATTCTCTCAGAAACCATGGTTTCAAATAGTGGAGGTTAGTTAGCTTTGCAGAGCTTCTACAGTCACATAAGCAGTGTGACAATGTTGTGTCAGTATTGTCACCATTTTTGAGGAAGTAAGATGCTGCAAAGGATTTGATGGAATCATCCCCAAATCCTTTCCCATAGAATACTCTAATTTTTTTTTTATTGTTCCTGTTGGTAGACAGGATCTTAGAATGGCATAGATGATTTGAATACTTCTTAGCATTTGACTAATTTTTCAAGTCAATACTGTTCATAATATTGCTTTTGAAAGACAGGGTATCTAATCTTCACAATATGAACTACAGATCTAAATTTGCTGGAAAGGAAGGGAGGGAGCCACAAGTAATGAGGCCGGTCCATGCTCCATAGGATAGCTCTCTGCTGCAGGCACAAGCCTTACTGTGCTGTAAATCTAGCTTATACTTAACAGTTCAGAAGCAAAGCACCATGGAAACGCACTGATCATATGCTTGCTCAGAATATGAGGTTGTGCTTGAAAGAGTGGTGCACAGTGGCCTCTCTACTGGTCAGGGTAGACCAGGACCCAGGTCAGCAAGTGTACATGACCTAGCTTTATCAACAAATAGATTCTTATGCAAGAAATATTTAATAGACAGAAGTGCATGTTTGCAGGTCCAATTCCTTTCTTATAATTTTCATATGGCTCATTTCCACTGAGGAACAATAACAAATACTGCAAACTGCTAGAAACAAGAAATCCTATCATTATTTCAGGTATGCTTTCACAAGCAGGCCTTAACTTTTAAGGATTCTATTTTTTAATAGAATGAGGGTCACCATCTGGATTTCATATGCCATTCTCTCATGGTAATAATACCAGAGATATAAAAGCAAAAAGTAGAGACTTTCACTGAATTAATTTAATATATGCATCTGTCTGTGCTTCTCTTTTAAATTGTCTTTAAACAAGTCTATTATTTAGCAAATTGAAGACTATTGATCCATTGAAATATATGTATAAAATCAAATTATTATAATAGTCATATAACCTTTATTATGTACCACACTGTATTATTAGTCTTTTATATATCTATCATATCTATTTATATGTATGCTATATGGCATATATCATAAATGAAAAAATGGGAAACCTAGAAACATGTTGGATATCTCTCATCTCTGACCTATCTACCACCGTGTCATGCTTCTTGTCTCTAAGATATCATTTGCTGCCCAATTGTCTGAATTTGCATTATAAATCCAAACAGAATATGCTTTGAGTACATATTATCTAGAGCATTTATGAATATTCCACCCAATGCCTAACATTAACACATTATAATTATTCTATTATTTATTCACAATTAAATTTAAAAAACAAAAACAATAAAGTTAAACAACTCACAATACTTGAAAATAAATGCTTGCAAATTTTAATAAATTTAAAAAGAGAGTTTTGGTAATTCACCTTATGGAAGTTTTCTGCATACTTTAAACTCATTTATCCTCTCAGTAAATATTTATTAATAACTTCGGTTTTCATATTGAACTTACAGTTGTGGGAAAAACAAATATAGAACTTTTAATCTAGCCCAGACTCTTGAGATTAAGCAAAGAAATCAATTATTTAGGCAAAGACTAAGACAAGAACACATTAATAAATGAAAGGGGGTGCTTCTTTATGCTCAGTGTTTAGGAAACACTTCTCTGAGGAGGATATATTTGACTCAGGACCTGAAATTTGAATAGAAGAAGGTGTTTTCAGAGGAGGAAATGGAGCCCAATTAAAATGAAAGAATAGGGCCAGAGATTTAGCTTAGTGGCATAAGTGCCTGCCTCACAAGTGCAAGGTTGTGAGTTTGATCCCTGGTACCACCCCCCAACCAAAAACAAACAACCCCGAAATGACATGCAGACTAGGGTTTTTAGATATTTAGAATGTGGGGCAACTAATTCCAAGGTTCTATGATTTCATGTTATTTTCCCCTTCTGTGTTGTCTGCTAACCCTTAAAGGTATACTTTCATTTGGAGAAACAACTTCACTTACGTGTTTATGTTAGAAAAGAATGACATATGTACTAAGACCAGATATGAGGCTTTCAATATTGAGGGAGACATTTTACAGTCATTTTGGATTCTCAAAAATACCAAACATTTTCCCTAATTATGCTATGTGTGGGATTTTGCTACCTCCATCCAGTTGATGAAAGCTTAGAGCATTCTTGGTACTGACATTTGATTGACAACGTTTTGATTTCTGCTAATACTTAATTCAATCATGTGTGTGTGTGTGTGTGTACGTATCATTAATAAGGACTTGTAAGGTCTTGAACCCAAGCACCAGATCTATTTCAGAATATCCATCATTGCTCTCTTTTCTTCCTTTATGTTTCTGGTGCTGAAAGTTCATTACCTCTCAAAGTTTTTTCTTATTGGGCAATGTTAGTTTGAAATTCTTCTCATACATTATTATAAATTCTGTTTATAAATAATGTTTTTATAAATGACAACTCATTTCACTTGGAGCAACACAGAACAAGAGTGCTTTTTCTCATAATGGAATTTCAAATATATACACGTAATTCAATTTCTATATTGTTCCTTTCCCAGTTAAACATTTTCAGTCCCTTCGACTCTTATAGGAATTGACCTGTGTCTTATTGACGATATCATTTTCCTATATCTTATTACCCTTTTTAGTAACTATAAATCCTATGGTTCATTCACATTATTATTCACAGCTCTCAAGTACTTGTTAATTTCTTTCTCAAAGAAATTTATTTCCTTTCCATGGAAAATATAATTGTTTTTTACCTGTAAAGAGTGTTCTGTATCACCTGCAATAAGATCTTCCTTGACACCTCTTCTTGTGTTCAATACTACAATCTTCTAATATGTTCACAGCTTCTACCAATTTGAGACTCCTGGCAAAGATTTCTTATCAATGGGTTTTCTAAAGAAGTAAAAGTAGTGTTTCCTGGAAAAATGTGTTTCAACTATTTTTCAGTGAGTGAAATCTTATTGGGAAGATGGTTTCTGTAGAAGGGTTTTAAAGGGGAAGTTAATGGTCCTGCTGTCAGTGAACATAAATACTTTATCCAGACGGTAGTGATGTATTAATGAGTGGTTGAATCACTGGGTGACAGACCCAGCTTGGCAGGTGTCTGGAGAGATTCTTGCAGTTACACACACAACCATCACGGTGGATGTGGGTACAAAGGACAGCACCCACTTCAACTGAAGGTACTTTAAAAAAAATTTTCATCTCTTTTTTTTGTAAATTCATTTTTGTCACAGATTTAGTTGAAGAGATGCTAAAATTATTTTGAAAACTATTGGAAACTTTCAAACTATTTTCCTGACAAATAGTGATACATTTTCATTAATCTTCTTGTTACAACTGGGATCTTTTGTGACATTGGGTTTTATGTATAACAATGAATAAAGATGCCACCTACAAGGGCTAATGACACTAAATGAAGAAGTGAGAATTAGGAATAGGTAAACCCAGGAACTGCTAAGATTCTGCTGCCATGCAAATGTCCATGGTAGAGAAGAAAGGGGAATGAAATCACAGTTCACGTGGCTGTATAGAAACAGCATTGTTCTCAGAGAGAATGCTTTCTAAAGGTCCCCTGAGGCTGTGCAGCTCTTTAAATCAGCAAGCCCTTTTTATTTTCAATCACAAAGTGGAAAAAAGCAACTCCTTTTCACTTTTTCACTTTCAAGAAATCCAAGCTGTAAGTACTGTTGAGTCACTTACTCTCTCATTAAAGAGGGAAATGCCATCCCTTTGTAGGTAGAGTGTAGAAGATTTATGAAGAAAAAAAGACTAAGAGAAATAGATCACAACAGCATGGGATTTAATATTTTCTTCATTTTACAATGTTCTGCCTTGCTTGACATGTTTACTTTACAAACACTTATATTCCTGGCTTAGTATTGCTCTCAGAACACCATGGTGCATAATTAATGTCAAGGTGGAAGGCGATTATGCAGCAAATGCTGCTCCCTCAGCTCTGAAAAGCATTTTTAAAGCCAATTTAGGTTACACATGGTTCAGTCTCTTAGAAATCTTTCTTAATTGTTCAGCTAAAGAGAATGCCTCAGGGCGTGTATTAACAGACATTCCAATGGGCTGTGGATCCTGGGGTGTCTGAATGGCTGAGAGGAGAGTGGAGGAATCATGGGGTGAGGTGGAGGAGGGGTGACTGTTGCAGAATGAAGGGACCCCAAGAAGGTTATTTCTTTTTTTCCCAAGCCTCTTAGAGTTCTAAGCAAATCACCAGTGCAAAGGACACAATTTAGTTAGAAAGTATATGACACATGGGGCAGCGATTTAAAGAAGAAAACTATACTTATTTTCTTCACTCTGGTAGGCGTCACATGGCATGGAAGATGTCAGACTAGGAGCTGGATACTAAATACATTTTTAAATGGGCCATTTCGCTCCTGTTTGATTCGTGCATGCTGCTTTCCTTGGCTGAACAGGGAGTAGACTGACAATCTTCAGCCATGGAGTCGAATGATGAAAAGATGTCAAACTCCTTTTGGCATCTGCAGCTTCAAAAGCTGAAGCCAGAAAATGAGCTGTTTTGGGGTGGTCACCAGTGTTTCTGGTGTGGAACGGAAGAATGTAAGGGGTGCTTTTTTATCATCTGCCCCAGGGTATTATGCCAACTTGGCACAGGATAGCACTAGATGGCACCTCTCTCCCTCCATTTCTTCCCGCTCAGCTTCCCAGGGTCCTCACACTGCCATGCATTTCATTGAAATGGTGTTTGGACAAAGTAAATGTTCCTCATTTATCATCACTACATGTCAAGTAGGTTAATTAAGAAGCAGAGCCTTTTCTGGGGTTCCTCTGCAAGGATATTGGTGAGAGACAGCTCCCAGGTGAAACCTGGAAGGAATGAAGGGAAGCAGGAAAGTATGAGAGAGAAGTTCTTCCTAAATGTGACTTCTGCAGCAAACCCTGGATCACGGCATCGCGTGTTTGTCCTACCTTGAGGCAAGGAAGCATTTTCTATTCCAATACTAGCCGTTGGGTATGGGCTGCTCCTGCAAGGAGAGCAGAAATTGTCAGACTTACCCAGGGAGGTGGCTCTAGGCTGGTTCGCAAAGGCAGTTCTCATGGGAACAATGAACTCATGAACTACGAATAGCTAAATTGGAACTACGGAATGGAATGGAGGCACCATTAGTTGAAACCAATCTTGTCAATATGGGCCTGAAGGGTGTCCCTTATACCGTGCAAAGCACCCTCTTGTCTAGTGGTTTGTTCATGACAGGGTTGCCCTGGGACCAACTGTAATAAGCTAAATCTTGGTGTGAAGAGAATCACTGTGGATAGACGAGAGCAGGAATCTGCTGACGTTTTATTCTAAGGGGCTAGATAACAAATACTTTGTGAGCCAGGTGGCCTCTGTTGGAGCTACTGAGCTCTGCTGTTGTAGAATTAAAACAGCCACATAGCAGTCTAAAGGCAACATGTAAGCTCATGGGCAAGGCTGTGTTTCAATAAGGCTTTGTCTACAAAAATCAATTGGCTAACTAGATTTAGCCTGTTTCTTTAATATAGAGATAAACCTTACAAATAATGTCTTCTAATTTTGATTAAGAATTGAAACTTTGCAGTGATAAAGATCAAAATTTCACTTTTGAAACTCTCTAGACCATTTCAAGGACTAAATAAGAGAAGGTACTAAATCCATTGATAATACTGTAACTAGCCCTTGGTAAGTGATTAGTAAATAGTACTTTGTTGTTACTATTTCCCATGGAATATTGTTTTATAGTCACTTCTTTGAAATTATCCGTATTTTATTCAGTGTCTGTTATGGTGGGTGACTAGGTGTACTCCCAAAGCCTCTTGTGGTCATAGGATTTTTTCAGAGGTGACTGAATCTAGAGCATGCAATGCTGGGATTCAGGGTGGGTGATTGCTGGATCAACCCACTGATTGGACTCGCATCGCCCTAATCCAGGCAGATTGGGTACAGTGTACGCGAGCCAAAGAGGCTTGTCTCCACTTTTTTGCTATTGTTGCTTTTACTGTCCTTGGCCTCCATGAACAGTCACCCATCTGTCTTGTGCCATCCTGTCATGGACTGAAACCTCTACAAACTGTGAGCTAGAAAAACCTTTCTTTTAACTTTGGGTATCAGGTATTTGTCTCAGTAACAAGAGAAAAGTAACAAAGACAGTGTCTAATTTATTTCTGAGACATTTGAGATTGCTAATTAAGTTTTGTAGAATAAAGATGACTGGAATTTTTAAAGGTGTCTTTTCTTACAACAAACTGACCCCAGATCAAAACACACGCTTCTGTTGGGTTTCATGGTGACACACACCTCTGATCCCAGCACTGCGGCTGAGGCAGTAGGATTGCTGTGAGTTCAAGGCCAGCCTTGACTACACAGCAAAACTGCCTCATAAATATCAATAAATAAAATTTAAAAAACCCAAACAACACACATTTCTGGATTTCAGTTCCTCCCTTTCTCTTCCTCGGCAGAGATAAATGGAATTAAGATTTATCAAACAGGCCCTCATCCAGAGATAGTATTGATGTTGTGGAGGAATTTAACTGGACGGGAGTCTGGTAGAAAATTCTGACACACAAAGGATTCCTATTTCCGCTAACAAAAGACTTGCCAGAGGGGAAAATGAGACTGACCTGAGATAACGTCTTTACCTGGTCTCTGTGTGACCCTGGCTTGCCTCAGTCACTCACTGAATGCCTGAGTGGGTTTCTAACTCCACTGCAAGTCAAAACAATTTTCACTTGTTTCGTTTACCTTCCAATGTGGGACTGAAGTAAGACTTGAAATGGGAGTTTGATTTAAAACAGAGCTGTCTCCCTGTTCCTCTGGCAGGAAAAAAAAATGTGAGCAAAATATTTTCTTGTCTCTAAGGGGCCTGAGGAGTCGGCCTTTGTTCCAGAGAAGAAGCTGGAAGACCATGTGATGCCGATGATGCAGCCATATGAGGAAGTGAGCTCCTCAGGGACCAGCTATCCATCACGACTGGCTTGCCAGGCTCTCCCTTTCCAGACGGCTACATAACGTCCATGTTGGACATACAACTTTGCGTCAGCCTGGGGGAAACAAATGACACCCTCTCAGTAGATTAAATGGATTAAGCCATCCAAGGGAATCTGTTTTATGGAATCATTTGGTTTATTGAACAGCCTCCTGTTACTGGTAAATACAATCTTATAGCGAAGGAGCTTTTGAGTTATTTTTCCAGTAGTGCATACCTTTGTTGCTAGAAAAAGATCACCATTGTAGGGATGGAAAATACTGGGCTAAGGGAGCACTGGACTGGGAGCATTCTTTGCTTTGCAAATAAAAACCCAATTTCTTCTTGCTATTAACACCTCATTTTCATGCTACTTTCTCTCTCACGCACACTTCTAGGCACGTTGGCTTTATCTGTCGCTGAATTCTGTTGAGTGTGTGCATTCTAGGAACTTTGCCCTTTTTGTTTCCTCATCTAGCACATTTCTTTCACCACACCTTCACAAGACTGGTTCTTTGTGATCATTGCTTTGGTTCAAATGTTGCTCTCTTGGAAATGATTTTTGTTTTTGTGTTTTTTTTTTCTTTTGCACAGACACACCCACATCACTCTCTGATACATTATCTTGAATCTCTCCATTATCCAAGATTCTCTTATGTATTTTTTAACTTGTTTATTGTTTGATGTTGCCTTCTGACATGAAAGAGGTCTGTGTCCTTAGCTTTTGATTTAATGCCTGATGGAAAGGGATGCTTAAGTAGTATTTGTTTAGAGAATAGGTTAAAGAGTGATTCAGGTAATCTGGATCACATTTGAAACTAGTTCTGTCAAAACTGAAAATTTTTCAGATTCCTTCTTGGTGTTAGTTTTCCTAAAATGAAGGGGTTGGAATCTTAACTGGTATATTTTATGATTTGATTCAGATTTTTCTCTTCACTAGCTTCAGTATCATAATATTGGGATCAATAATAAATACACTACATCTTTCTTTATGTAACTGATTTTAACAGTTTTATTAGTTGACATCATGAAAAAGCGTGCATATTTTCAAATTATGGAAACACAGTTCAAATGAATTGTTAGAGATTTAACTGTAGTAGTTGAGGCTTAAAATACTAGGATATGAGATACAAACATTAACTTTCTCAATTTTCAGCAGGTTATTTCCACTGACAAGTAACCGTTAGTGGAGATAGTGAACTGTGCCATGCTTTTTAAAAAGGCTAGCTTTGATTTTGATTTTGGTATATTGAGGTTAGTAGAAAACTTCTCCCAACACATATTTTCAATACACAATATGAGCCCTGTCGTTTATCTTGAAGAGCTTGCTGTTATCAGCAGGGTGTTGAACTTCTCTTTCTAGAAGATGGTAGTTATCTTATTCAGTTGTTCATTCCTATGCTACAATCACATGGCGTATGGTGGTGGTGGATATCATTGTGGTCAAATCAATTCATTCACACTCTTCTGGCCAT
>PVJX010015196.1:0-43088 GCA_004027295.1 Dolichotis patagonum
GACTCTGAGCTCCAGAACCGTCAGCCTGACCTTTTCTTTATAAAGTCGGCCGCCTCTGGTATTTGCTTACAACTGCGAGCTGAGTGAACTTTGCAAAGCGAGCCTCTTCCAGGGTTTGGTGAGCGTCACAAAAAGCAGCCTGAGGCGAGCCTCAGTGCTGCTTGTTGGCCTTTGAATTTCTGTGTGTTCTGTGCACTCGATTGGAAGTGAAGCCCGTGTAACAGTGGAGCAATCAAGGAGGAAGGAGTTGAAACCTGGTTCTCCTTCTATCCAGGTGGTGGTTAAGGAAACTAAAGGTAAATAAAAATGCAAGGAAGTGACTTACAATTTTCCAAAAGGGACAGACACACTTCATGTTGTTGTAAGAAAGCACAGTGAGGAATTTTGGACATAGTCTGTTTAGAAGAGCCAGAAGATAAACAGAACGGCTGGTCTGTGCGGTGACCTCAGGGCCTGTCAAGGACCGTACCGTCATGGGCTGGGTGGTGTGGCCCACATCTGCGTGGTGAAGTCCTGCTCCCCTTGGGACTGCAGGGTGTGGAGGTGAGGTCGTCAGCATTGTTGGAGTGAGCTCTGTGGCCTGGACCTTGGTCCATTCCACATGGGGACCTGGTGAGAGGAGGGTGCGGAGCCACAGACATGGCAGGGCGACCTCATAAGGACGTGGCAAGGTGGCCTCCATCAGCAGGGGAGAGGCCTGGGGACCCCCGTGCCTGCTGACACCTGATTGGACGTCCAGCCTCCAGCCCAGGAGGAAGCACGTTTCTGTTGGTTAAGCCGTCTGACCTCTGGCGTTGCGTTTGCAACCCGAATGGGTGAGCTCCAGACGGAGCTGGAGAAGCTGGCAGCCAGAATTGTGAATGGGGTTTGTTTTATGCAGCAAAGCAAAGCAAAACAGCTGTTTTCTGTAACCGAGTCGAGAAAGAGGCAGCCTCGCAAAACGGAAATCAGGTAAATGACAACCACTGTTCTCGCCTAGCGCCACATAACACAGCAGTGCTGCCCCATGCTCTCAGCAAAGGCCAGGAGAGCCCTCGAGACCCTTTCCTGGCTGTGACAAAACCCCTCGGCAGCCGCCTGCTGCCCGCTGGGGGCCCAACCTCACATCCGCACCCTGCCAGTAGGGGCCTCCCAGCCGGTGCCACCAGGTCCCTTTCCTCCCTGCTGGGTGCAGGCAGGAGGCCCGGGCAGTGGGGGCCTTCAGTAGTCTGCAGTGACACAGCCGCCATGGAGTCCCTGGGGTGCGGGGCAAGCACCCTCCCTCCCAAGCCCAGTGTCACCAGAGGCCTGCAGGGGAGCCGGGTTGAGGGCTCTGCTGGATCCAGGATTTGGACCGGGCCAGAGCTGCAGTGCTCGGGCCCAGTGAGGGTCCTGTCAGACACCCCCACTGACACCCAGATGGTTGCAGGCTCCTTGAGGACAGGAGGGGCCTCGGTGACACGGGTGTTGGAATTCTGACAATGTTTAAAGCAGCCATCATGAGGTAGGTACTTCAGCTGACAAACCGTGAGGAAAAGCAGGAGAGACGCACAAAGCTAAGCGGAAAGTTTTGAACTGGAAAAGTAGCTGAAGTACACAGCCCTGCAGACGAGTCCCACGGCCGAGCAGGGGGGGCCCAGGAGAGGAGCCGTAGCCCTAACGGGACGCGCGCAGCCTGAGCAGAGAGGAGGCTGGAGGGGAGCGAGTCTGGGGGCACAGGGCTCTTGCAGGAGAAGTCAAAGGGGTCAGTGGTTGCCCAAACCTGGGGGGCAGGGATGAACTGCGAACAAGGTACACCCTGAGAAGCTCGTGCCAAGGCCCCTCAGAGAACAGCTCTGAAACGGAGAAGCAGCTTGGCTTCCCCTGCAGGAGTCGGCAGTGCAGCGGTGCGCTGGCGCTGAGGGGAGAGCGGCAGCCGGAACGCTGTACCCAGCTTGAGTGTCCCGCAGGGCTGCCGTGGAAACCCCGGCAGGACGGGGATCGTGAGGAGGAGCAGGCACTGATGAAGGCAGCCCGCCCTTCGGCGAAGCTGGGTCTCTCTCTCTTCTAACGCACGTGTACTTCTCGATGCACAGGAAGTGGACAGCTGCGTTAGAGATTCCACGAGGCAGAGGAGGTGCGGCCTGCCCACCGCATCCGAACTGGTGCGAGTGGACCCCAGTAGCGAGTGCCCGACGAGGCGTGGCCGGGTAGTGTGATGTCGGGAGCCCCACCAGGCCCTGCACACCGCCCGTTTCCCTGTTACCCACGGTCAGCCAGCGTCGCGCCACAAGGACCTGGCCCTCTCGCCAGCACCTCGGAAGCCCGACACCATACCACAGCGTCTGTCACCTCGTCGCACAGGCAGGTGTCACCTCGTATCCCAGGAGGTGAGCACAGGACTGAGGTTCTGCGAGTGCAGTCGTGGAATTTTCGTCGCCGGTTCCACTGCAGCTGTTCTGTTACTGGTTGTTACTGATCTCAGCACGATGATTTATAAATTACACAGCCTGGTGTGAGTTCTAACCGGGGGCACCGTGCCAGGCGAGGGGTGCACCCATGCTCCGGTGAATCTGAGGGGGAGAGAGTCCCTCACAAGACAGGAGGAGACGGCGTGAAAAGGAAAGAGGCGAGCTTAAGCTTCGCCGTAACGCTCCCTTAAGAGTAAGCGTCTGGTGACGTGGTGAGGGGCAGCTGGGGCAGGCGTCCAGGGCCCGGCTAGGTGCTGTGGGAGGGGACTCCACACAGAGCAGTGTGCATGGTTTGGAAGTACGAAAAGCTGTGCCGTACGATACTCAGTCAACAGAAGTGGCCACTACCGTGTCACAGGAGGCAGACTTCCGAGTGGGAGGAGGAAGAGGGCAGAGTCGGAAGCTGGACCATGATAAAAAGGCCCCACAGGGGACACAGCGGGACTCATGGCGCTGCCCCCCAGGGCCAGTCTTCACGGATGCCCCTCAAGCAGCCGCTGAATGCCTACCTTCCCCCAGGTGCTCGTAAACCTTAGGCCAGACACTAAGCCGTGTCTTCGCCCTGACCCTAAAGCAGAAGACCATACAGCAGCTCCCACACTGATGTTAGCAAATTGGGTACAACAGTATTTAAATAGAATTATGTCCTGTGACAAGGTGAGGTTTGCTCCAGGAGCGAAGACTGGATCAGTATTTGAAAGACGTTATCAGTGTGATCAGTATTTTAATTGGCTAAAGAAAAACTCATTGTTTTTTTCTTGCTGGGGGACATTGAGATGGGGTCTCACAATGTAATTCAGGCTGTCCCTGAACTCACCTTGTAGCCCAGGCTGGCCTCAGACTCAGCGCGATCTTGCCGCTTCAGCCTCTCGAGTGCTGGAATTGCAGGTGCACCTCCACATCCGGCAAACCCAAGACCATTTCAAATGGTGCTGAAGAATCAGATGTCAGCCAGTGTCCTCCTACGGACCTTTAACATGAAAGGTGGGTTTAGGGAGAGAACTCATGGGCGCAGTAAAGGGTGAAGAGCCCGAGGGTAACCACTAAAAATGGACTTTATGTGTTTATTTCAATTGTAATGGTGTAAAAACTTGCCAAAGTTGTAAAATAAAGTGGGAGAGGCAATCAACACCTGACGGCCTCTCTGTGAAGGGCGTGGTGCCTGGGTGTGAGGACGGGCTGGCACGGCGTGGGAAAGACGCCCAAACCTGGGTCCTCAGATTCCCCAGGTCACTCGGTGTCTGCTGCAGTGTGGACCTGGAGTCCCCAGGTTCCGGTGTGGCAGGCTTGGGCCATAGGGCCACAGGGCTCAGACAGGCTAGATGGGGTAGTGGAGTCACGGTCTGCATGGGGGATTAACCTGGTGACCCTGGACGTCAGGAGGTGCTGCCCAGGTGGAGGGAATGGTCGCCAAGAGCATGGCGTGACTTGGAAAACCGCCTGGGCCCCAGCCCCTCCGCCTCTCCCGCTGCCCCTCCTTCCTGACCACCGTGAGGACAGCAGGCTTGTCACTTTGCCTTTGCACCACGACACCCTGCCTCTCAGAGGCCTTCGCCCGTGGAGCCTCTGACCACAGCCTCCACCACCATGGCCAGAGGACACCTTTCCTCCTGAGAGGTTTTGTCCGGGTGTTTTTTCTGAGTGACGGAAACCTGAAGCAGGGAGGTCCCCGTCCTTTGTCTCTCCGGTCTCCATTTTCACATGTAACTCGGTGAGCCTGGAGGAAAGTCTTTCTCCGTGTAGTCGGGACACGCTCAGCCCTCTGCTCAGCTTTGGCAGGCGTGAACCCTGTGCCAGGGCCTTGGCCCAGCAGGTGACAGCCGCTGGCTGTATGATCACATGGGTTGACTCTAAAGAAGGGCACTGTTCTAGGTCCTGAGATGGAAGCTGTCCTAGAAGTTGAGGGAAGGGCTGACAACACCGAGGGCTGAAGGAAATCTGGGAGTGGGCTAGGAGAACTGGCGAACCTTCCAGAACCTTCCGGAGGAAGAGAGCAACAGAACACATGTTTGAAAGACCAGGACTGAGGATGAGGAACCAGGGAGGCAAGTGGGCAGGATCTCTGGACACAGCAAATCTTCACCTGTGTCCAGGGAATAGTCAGCCTCACTCTGGCTGTTACGGGAATTAGCCTGGAGATCCGGGCTTCTGCCCATTTGTCCTCTGGCACAGAACAGAATGTTGCAGCCTGGGTAATTCATGGAAAGCAGATCTGCAGCCTGGGGAGGCCACGCCTAGGAGGGGACCCTGTCGCCTTGAGAGCAGTGGCAGGTGGATGCAGAGTGAACAGTAAAGTGCTCCGCGGTGGAGACCACAGGTCAGGCTGCTCCTGGGGAGTCCTGGGAAAGTAACTCAGCCAGGCGTCTCGTGCAAGGGGAAGTGCCAGCCTGAGAGAGGGGGGCAGCCTCTGAAGGACGGGCTCAAACTGGAGGAAATGAGCTGTGGTTCTAGCCATCCGCAAGGTGAGGGGGAGCCCAGGTAGATGTGCGATGGTCTAAACTGACCGGCGATTACACGTGAATCAAGGGCAGCTCAGGGCAGGGGCTGACCAGGCAGGATTCAGAATGCCGTGTGCAACAGCAAGGCCTGGGGAGAGGAAGTGGGCGGAGGGCGACCCTGCTGCTGCTCTCCGTGACTTGCTCCCTAGGAGAACCCGAGGGTAATAGGCCCAGTGTAGATGGCTGAAGGAAGGAGAAGGGAAAACAGCAGTCCAGATGAGGAAGGAGAGGGGAGGGAACAAGTGGACGATTCCCAATGGGAGGTCAGCAGTGGGCTGGGAGCGTAGCTCAGGTGGAAGTATGTGCTTGGCATGCGTGAAACCCTGGCTCAATCTCCAGCATCTAGATAAATAAATAAATGACTAATTACAGTAAGTGTAAATGGACTAAATTCTCAAGTGAAGATCTTAGCTGGTATACTTTAAGAAACAAAACAAAATTCAGCCTGGTATGTGCTCATTACCAGAGAAACACTTAAAACACACAGGACTGAAAGCTACATAATAGAAAAACTCAGGAAAATGTTAACAGCAGAGTCAACTCTAGTCCTAGTAATATCAAAGGAGAATTCCAGCGAACAGCATTCCTCCTCATAAGGAAATTTGCTACATAATGATAAACAGTTCCATTCACTGGAGAAATGTATCGATTTTCAATTTGCCAGAGGATTTGATTATTACCACACACTATATGGGCCCAGACCACCAGGGCTCAAGGGAAATGTTATCAAAACCTTCATCACACAGTAGCAGAAGATGTGAACACATTTCTCAGTAATTGCTAGACAAAAGGACTCCCCAGAAAATCCTCAGAAAAAGTGAAAACCGCCAGCATGGAAACCATCGAGCTTGGATGAGCCAACACCTGGGGAGGACACAGTACTTTGAAGCACATGAAGAAGAGTTGTTGGGGGACACACCCCCAAAAACCCCTGGCCGCCAGACCTCAGAGCCTGGGATCTGCCCGATCGCACTGCTCCCCACAGCACGCTAAAGCTGGGAAACAGAGCTGGGAAGACTAGAAAAAATCGTCCTCTAGAAAGTTTAATAATCCGTGTGGTCAATACAGAGGCCAAAGGGAAAATTTGGACCAAAATTACAAGACTTCACCATCTAATTTTTCACATCAAACTCCTAAGATACAGTTGGAGCCCTCAGTATTTGTCTTCAAAAAAAACTAGAAGGCTCAGAAGAGCTATGATCTCATTAAATCCAAGAGCCACGGTAGTAGAAAAAAGTTAGCACATCAAATAAAGAGCTACTTGTTGCATTTTCTAAAGGCATAAATGGAAAGGAAAAAAGAGTGGAGCCACAGGCACAGAGAGAAACAAGTGAGAGGGTTCTAGGAGCGGCTCTGGACTGCGAGGCTGGCTGGGAGGGCAGCAGGCCGCAGAGCAGACTCGGAGAAGTGCAGAGTCAGATCGTCCTTTAATGGTGGGAAGCAATCTACAGTGCGGCTGTCGCCCTCAGCAAAAGCCCTGGAAGCAGATGCTTTGCTGCGGGACCCCGAGAACCTGAGAAGAGGGTGACTCCGGTCCCAGCATTTGTACAGAGGCTGCAAGAGAAACAGCCCCACTCCGTCAGGAGACTGCAGTCACCTCGTCCCCCGGCACTCTGGGACCGCGCCAGAAGCCCCGCTTCAGGGCAGCAACGCAGCCAGACCCCTCGGTGACTAAGGAGGTGATATGGCATGACCAGGTGAAGTCCGCTCCAGCTCTAGAGGTGATGAATTAACACAGTTGATTAATACTAGAACATTTGTTTTAAAACACCATATTAGCATATTAGAAAAATTGTCTCCACAAATAAAATGTGGAATTCAAGGTCCAGGCACGACATATAAATTTCTTAGCGCATTTTTAGAAAGATTTGCTTAGCTTGCAAACGGCCCCGTGCTGGCTCTCTGTCCCCTTGCCTGGAAATCCGCGAGTACGGCTGGTTCCGGGTGCACACAGGAGTCTCCCCAACGTGTGGGGGCCTGAGTGAGGGACCCGCTGGAACAAGGTCTCATTGTCTGCAGGCCGTGGCCCAGGTGGAGAGGAGGGCAGGGGACAGCGAAGGACGCTCCCAGCGCGGCCGGTTTCTGCCGCTGCTGCCCGAGGCCTCAGGCTCCGGTGCTGACCCTGGGACTCTGGGACTCGCAGTGGCCGCCCAGCTGTCGGGCTCCGCCTGGCACAGGGCTGCGAGGCTGGCCTCCCTGCCTCAGCTGAGCCGCGTGACCGGCACGTCTGCGTGTTGCTGTGGGCCGGGCTCAAGTGCACACGCGTGCATGTTAATTAACACACACACACTGCCCACACACGCGCCGCCCACACACAGCTTTTTGTATTGTTTCTGTTTTCTGGTGAAATTTACAGAAACATTTAGCAGGGTGGTGAATGGAGGAAGCGGCAAGTGCTCCCTGAGGACCAGGGGGCGAGCAGAGGCGCCCCCGCTGGCTCCCTCTCTTGGGCTCCCCGCTGGGTCAGGCCGGAGCTGCCTTCCTGTGCTCCACAGGGAGAAGCAAAACTAGGTGACGGCTCCTCCACAAGGGGCTCACAGAATGGTCCTGGGACCCACCGCTGCAGGGAGAATGGAAGACAAGGGCACAAAGGGACACTAGAGCCAGGCTCACCGCAGCGCCCTGCACGACAGCCGAGATGGAAGCTGCCCCACAAGTCCCCCTACACGCATGGACAGAAACAGGAAAAACAGGACTGGCACACCGAGGAGTATTACTCTGCCCTGAAAAGGGAGGAAACTGCCATGTAGCTGCAGGATGAGCCTGACCGCACCAGGCCGAGTGGAAGGAGCCACGCACAGGACAGGTGCTTCGGGGACCATGTGACTGAGGGTCCCAGAGGGGCTGGAGTCACAGAGCCTGGAGAGCAGTGGCCTGGGAGCAAGGAGCCTGAGCTTAGAGGGTGGCACTTTGGTCTCGGGTGACAGAAAGGCTGTGGGTCGGACGCCGTGGCTGTGTGACACTAGTGTGACCATAGGTGATGCCTCTGAGCTGCGCACTGGAACACAGCTGCCACGGAGAATTTTAGGTCATGCGTGTTTTTACCAATTTGTACTAAAGTCCTAAGGACTGCAGAGAAGGAAGCTGGGGGGGGTGCTGCTGTGACCCCGGCTGCTTCATACCGAGGGTCTGCTTGTGACGGGGCTTCAGAGCCGGGGTGTGAACAGAGCGGGCTTTTCCTGATGAGAACAGCAGAGCTGCCGCCCCGGGCCGAGCCGTGGCCCTCTGGCCCCTTCGCTGCGAGGCCAGGTGCTCAGGCCTCCTGGAGCTCACAAACTCACTTTATTTATAACTGGTAGAGCAGTGAAGTGTGAAATCTGCCGAGCCCGGGTTGCTCCCCCTCACGCCTCGCTCCTGGATTGCAGTGTTAACCCAGCCCGACCCAGCCCCTTGGGATCCCAGGAAGCCTGCAGATGCGGGGTGCCCCCCGCCGCCATCCGCGCCCAGAGGCCACCACCCTCTGCCCACTGCATCCTCCTCACTGGCTGTGGGTTTTGCTTTAGGGAAGGTGTGTTAACCGCGCTCCAGGCCGTGTGTGGTATGCCTGTGGTCGTTATGGGGGCCCTGGGCTGCTCATGGGGAAAGGGCTCCCCACGGCCCTTCAACCCCAAGACAGCAAGGCAGCAGGGAACACCGCCAGCTTCTCCACCCCAAGGAACAGACTCGTTAAGAAAATGCTTTTACTTCCGCATTGAGGGGAGCTGCATGCTTGGGCACCGGGGCTGCATTCTCCGCTTTAGCTCTGGTCCCACAGGCCGGGGTGAAGGGCGCAGAAATGAAGCCCAAGGGAAGCCCCAGCGCAGGGACCCTGGGGGGCCTCGAGGCGCCGCGCGGCAGGGACCGTTAGTAGTCATCGTAGTTGACGCTGGCCCCGTGCCTGAAGCTGTCGGGGCTCCGGGGACCGATGGCCGCATCCTCGTCGTAGTGACGCTGGTAGTAGTCACCGTAGTAGTCGTGTCCGTTCCGGTCTCTGTTCAGCCAGTAGGTGATGTCGTCTTCGAATTTCTGGAGGGAAGAGCAAAGGGAAGCCTGTTTAAAGATGCACACGGCCCGGGCCACCAGGGCTGCGGCTTCTCCGCTGATCTGGCCTCGGCCCTCACTGTAACTCCCCACCGGTTCTCCTGCCCCGAGGCCGGCACGCCCGGTGGAGGAGTCCTGGCCTGGGGCTCTGGAGACTTCTCTCCACTCAAGGCTCAAGTCCCTGGTAAAGCGGACCCTGCCCAGGGAGTGGGCACTCGCCCTGAATGCTGGATGGTTCCATCAGCTGCAGGGCTGGTATCTGAGAGCTGGGGCAGGCTCTGGGACACTGTCCTGGCTGTCCGTGTCCCCCAAAGCCTCCTGCAGTCACAGTTGGGGCCCCTTTAGAGGTGCCGGATCTAGAGTATGTGACTGACTCATGGTGCCATGCTGGGGTGAAGGGGGGTGGCTGCTGGATCAGCTCTCTGATCGGTCCGGCACCATCCTAGTCCCGGTAGCCCAGATACAGAAAGAGGCTCCCTGGTTCCTCGCTTGCTTGCTTTGCTGTCTCCTGCCTGCCACTGACTGTTTCCCCTCCGCCCGCCGCCCTGCCTTGGAGCCAGCTGATTGCAGACTGAAACCTCCACAGACTGTGAGCTAAATAAACCTTTCCTCCTTTAACTTCGGGTGTCGGAGAGAAAAGTAACTGAGGCAGACGCTGCCGATGGTGGCTGCCGCAAGTGCTCCTGGGCAGCCAGTGTGTCTCTCGCTGTGCAAGGTCAGGCCCCCTGCAGGCCCCGGGTGGGGCATGGAACAAGTCAGAGCCCCAGCCCCCAGAAGCCTGGGGGACAGAAGGCCGGGAGACACTGCAGTTAGCACAGCAGAAGGGAGGGAGGCCCGGAGCTGGATGCAGCAGCTGTGAAGAGGGGTGTTCGGGGCTCGGGTGGTTTTATTTTTTGACTTTTGAGGCAGGGTCTCACTATGTGTTTCTGGCTGGCTTCAAACTCACTGTGTACCCCGGGCTGCTCTCGAACTCACAGTGATCCTCTTGCCTCAGCCTCCGAGTGCTCGAATGACAGGAGTGTGGCCCCGCGCCCGCCCCCTGTTTTCTTCTCCTCCCTTTCCTCCTCTGTGTGGCTGAGCACAGAGCCCAGGGCCTCACGCATCCTGGGCGCACTCTCCCACCGAGCTCCGCTGCAGCGGTTCAGTGCGGGCGGCTTCCGCCATGACGCCATGTGTCCACACTTCGGTGAGGCCAAGGTGGGCGGTCCAGGTGCGGCCAGGGGCCCCTCACTTGGCTGGGCGTCTGGAGGGTGGGTCTCGGAACCCACCTCTCTCCGTGGCGCAGCCCGGGGTTGGCCCGGACGCCAGGCTCGGGGTTTCTGACTCAGGTCCACGCACGCCCAGCCCTGTGTCATGACGCAGCGTCGCTTCCCAGGCTGAGATATGCAGTGGTCACAGCCCCATGGCTCAGGGCCCCCGTGGCCCCGCAACGTGGAAGAGTAGGTCTCGGTTTTGCTGTCTTTGGTGCCCTCCTGGCTCAGCCTCTGCCTCGGAGGGAGGCAGACTCCGTGGCCTCCAGATCTCCAGCCTGGCTTTTCTTGCGATACCGCTTTTTTTTTCATAGTGAAATAATCTTATTCCCTGAGATTTCTGACTTCATAAATTGATTTGAGGGTTTGGTTCAAAACACGTTTCAGTCAGTTTTGCAGAAATTGGGTGTGGTGGTGCCCATCTGCAATCCAGCATTCTGGGAGGTGAGGCAGGAGGGGCACAAGTTCCACCTCAGCCCGGGCAACTTACAGTTCAGTGAGACCTTGTCTCAAAGCACAGAATGGAAAGGGGAGGAGCTAAGGATGTAGCTCAGAGCAAGCGCTCTGGGTTCAACCCTCAGTGCCAAAGGGGAAAAGAAAGAACGAAGAATTTCCAGACAGGCAGATGGGGACAAGGAAAGCGAGGGCTCACGCACAGGGCAGCGGTCAGCACGGGGACACTCGGGCATTCTCACAGCTGCTCTTTCTGACACACAGGCAGCTGCTGGAATCCCTGGCCCTCGATGGCCTCTGGCTTGTGAGCAGAGTGTATTTTAGCTGTTTCCTCATGTCTGACTCTAGACACTCATTTCAGCGGTCATCAAAGCTGTACGAATCACCTGCCATGGTGGGGCGGCCCTGTCTCCCCAGTAAATATGGTTTAAGCATTTCAAACCCCCGGGGGGCAGCCACCCCGACACCCTGACAGGCAGAGTTCTGCTGTTTGTGTTTAGATTCTTGCACGATGAAAGAAAAAAATGAATTTGAGTAGCAGAAGACATCTGGGGAGAAGGCGCGTGTCCAGGGGCTGGGCTGGGGAGGGAATGACACCGCGTTTCCTGAGGCTTCCCCTCCGCCTTGTGAGGGACCCCAGGCACAGACCCTAGGGGAGCACTTCTGCCCCTGCTGCAGGCACCGCGAGGCCCCCTGCCGAGGACAGACCCTGCCACCGTGCCTGTGCCGTGCCCAGCCGGAACCCGGGTGCCCAGCCGGGATCCGGGATGAGAAACAGCCTTCGCTGAAAACCCGTGTGGCCGCACAAAGGCAGTGGGGCCTCTGAGACCTGCGCGGTCAGAGTCCCAAGGCCACGGCCTCCCCTGAGAAGCGATGAATGCTGGCCCCAGAGGGGACAGCGTCCTCCCAAGGGTGGGCTGGTGGGCAGCTGGCGGAGCCTCCCGTGCCTCCCCGTGGCCTCTGGGCTACTGTGACACCAGCAGCCACGGGGCTGTCGGCAGAGCAGCACGCACCCCGGGCCTCAGGAACCGAGGCTCTGAGACTGTGACGGCCACTGCAAGCGGAGTCCGGCAGCCGCCACACCTTGTCGTCCGTGCCCCCCACTGCCCACCCCACCAGCCGGCCCCTGAGGGAGGCACCCACCACCTCATCGAAGCCCATGTAGAGGAACTGCTGGTACCACTGCTGCACCTCGGGCCGCGTCCGGTCCCACAGCTGCCGCCGCTGGCGCCTGGAGCCGCCCAGGAACTCTTTGGCCTTGTTCTCACCCATGGCCACGTGAGCCTTGGCTGGAGCAGGGGCTGCAATGACAAGGCCACCCCCGATGCAAAGGACGCTGGGAGCTGCTCCTCTGAGCACCTGCGCCGCCCCGCTGCACGACCTCCCCGAGGCTGACAATTCTTTCTTCTTTCTCGTACCAGGCACTGAGCCCTGGGCCTCTGCACTGAGCCCCAGCCCCAGCCCTTCCTTTTAATGTTTTATTTTTATTTTGAGACAGGATCTCGCCATGTTGCCCCGGCTGGGCTGGGATTTGTGGCCCCCCTGGCTCGGCCCCCAGAGTGCCGGGCTCACAGATGTGCCCACCACGTCAGCAAGCGAGGTGAACCACCTTTGCGCCTGCCTGCTGTGGGAGGACTGGGGCGGCCTGGCCTGCAGCTCCCTCGCCCTGGTCAGCAGGCGTCTCTGTGTCCCATACTCAAAGGGTGCATGTTCACCTTCAGGTCCCAGGTCCCAGAGGGCAGGGGCAGTCGCCTCACCCTGCACACAGGGTGGCCCACGCCCCAGCTAAGTATCCAAGGGCAGGGGGAGACGAAGATGGCCATGTGTGCAGGCGTTCACCGAGGCAGGCGACAACACAGGGGACCCCAGCCACCAGACCCATGGGACTGGCCCAGGAGGGGGCCGACCCTGGCTCTGACCCCGCCACCTCCCGCTTCTCCTGTCACCGCCCCATTGCCCACTCTGCCGCTTCCACAGGAGGTGTCCCAGGGGGCACTGCTGTGTGCGTGGACTTGGCCTGCTGTGCTGGAGGCTCTGTCCCTTGGCTATAAAAGCCACAGCAGCCCCGGACTCGCCACGCTGTGAAGAACCCGTGGGAGGGAGGAACCGAGCACCGAGGCCCCGGGCACCACGCAGTGATGCCGGAGGTTCACTTCCTGCACGCCCAGCCCTGTATACAGCAGGCGCAGTGCGTGTGTCTTGGCCTGGGACCTGAGTGAGGATCCCGGGCTGCACACTCATGAGTCACAGTGGCTCCCGCTGTGACAGGCTGGCGCACAGGACGCTGTCAGCCTGAGTGTCCCAGCCCGGGCTGGGGCTCCTCCGGCCACTTCCAAGGTCGGGCTGGACTGTGGGCAGCAGGGTGGGCGCCAGGTGCTCATCCAGGAGCTGGCTGCCCCCAGGGCAGCTCCCCAAGTCTTGGACCCCCAGGGGTCCTCGAGGAGAAAAGGACTCTGCCACCCAGCAGTGCGGCCTCGTGCCTTCCTTTCTAGGGACTTAGTGGCCCCCAGCAAGGGGCAACTGCAGGGGGAGGTGACACCCACAAGGCCGCACCACAGGTCCCCTACTGAGCTGGAGCACCAGGCCCAGGCCCAGCGCTGTGACCCCGAGGACACCTGTTCTCGTGATGTCCTGGGGCATCGGCCACGTGCATCCCAAGGGCACGTCCACGGGGGTCAGTGGCAAAGGCTTCCTGGGCACACAGCCTCCAGGGTCGGCAGGACCACCGTGCAGCTCGGTGCCCCCCATCCTGGGAGCTCCCTGGGCTCACCCCATAGACACGGCCCTAAACCAGGGGCCGGCAAGGGCAACAGCCCTCATCCTCCATCTCTGAGTCCACGTGGGCAGCTGTCAGAAAACAGCCTCAAACGTTTCCCCGCCAGGGTGTCTGTCTAGTAACAGCACGTGCAGGCACACGCACACCCACGCCGAATGGACCCGGCAGACCTGCTAAGCACCGGACACCTTTGATTTTCCAAACGGCCATGGGCACAGGGCCACTGCGCGTCCTCCCCATCCAGGTGAGAACGTGCCCCTCAGGGGAGCGGTGTTTACCTTCCGCTTTCTTCAGCGTCCGCTGGAGTCGGTTTCCACTTGTGCCACCTGAAGAAAAAAAGCAGAAACCAGCCTCAGAGCCGCCTGCAGCCTTGAACTGCAGGCCGCAGCAGCTGGCATGGCCAGGGCGTCCTTGCCTGCGCCTGCCTGGGACTGTCCAGTTGTTAAAGCCTCTAACCAGCCCACCGTTTTCACAGACAGCCTGGCCGGAGACAGCACCCTTCCCCCGGGCTGCTGGGGACCATGCTGAAGCTAGCAGCCCAGAGCCCTAAACGCAGGCACGAGGGTGTCCACACGGGGTGGGCCCCGTGCCCCGGGAGAGGAGGCCAACACCAGGCCAGAGCATGTCCGAGGTCAGTTGGGCCCTGGAGCCCTGGCCACCTTCACGACAGGCTCTGAGCCGCTCAGGCTGTGGCAGCTCCAGTGCCCTGGAAAGGACGGAAAACTTCACATCCGTCGAGGGACGCTTCTGGGAACAGGAGCCACACAAAGCTTGTGCCAGGCTCTCCTGTGGCCCTAAGAAGAGGAGGAGCCCCTGCTGTGGGTGGGTGGAGCTCGGAGGAGGGAAGAAGGTTTCCTTCTGTGTTTTTAAAAGAAGCCCTTGTTCCAGTAACCGCTGTGGGGTTAGGGAGGACAAGAGGATCTCCACGGAAGCTGCTGCGGCCGCGCTCCCCTGAGGGCACCTACCAGGGTGCCGGGTCTGTAGGAGCCGGATCTGAGCACCCCCGAGCTGCACCCCTCCTGGAACCTCGGATCCAAGGGCTGGGACAGAAAGCTCCCTCCTGTCCTCCTTGTAAGCTAATGACGGCGCCCCCTTCCCTCTGGCAGAGTCCAGCGGGGCTGGTAACACGGCCGCTGCTCCCTCAATTCTCCCTTAGTTTTAGACACGGCTGGGGAAGAGTCTCTCGGGACTGTGCTGCAGGGCCAGGGGACAGCGGTGGACCCTGTGCTCATGCCTCATGCGGGTGGGCTGGGCCTCTGGAAGAGAGCTACGTCCGCAGCCTTGGGTTCCCTTCGCTTGGGGCCCGGCTGGATGCGTGGCCTCCGGCCGCAGTGGCGCAGGGCGGTTTCCCTAAAGAAGGGGCTGCTGCTGTCCCCGCTCTGGCCGGAGCCCTCCGCGCCTGTGCCTCAGTTCCCAGCTCTCCCCCGGGAAGCGCCTGGGTTTTCCTTCCCAACTTCAGACCCACGAGGACGCCCACAAAACCTCCGCCAGGGCCACAGGTGTGCTCCTGGGCCTGGCATCACCGGTGTGTTCACATTTGTCGCCTGCTAACAGTGTCCAGGGCAGCGCTGGGCTTCGGTGCCTGCCAAGAGCCTGCGACTTCAGGCAGCAGAGTCCGGTCACAGCCAGGCCCAGCCCTGACCAGCAGTGGTGCATCCCGCACATGGACCGCGAGTGTCCCCACCACCCCCACTGCCCCGCCACCCAGCCCACACACTAACATGGGCAGCTGGGCACATGCCACGCCCGTGTGAAGCAAGGAATGGAGAACGGACCGCGCCGTGAGGTGATACGGTGAAGTGTCCCAGCGCCATCTGTCCTTACTCTCGGCTGTGGCTGTCAGCACCCCAGGCCACCGACCCTAGCCGGGACTTAGGTCTCACAGCACAGCGGCAGGCGGGCCCTGTACGGCGGGCGACCCTGCGGAGGTGCCCAGTGCGAGGTGCTGCTCAGGGCCGCACTCATGCCTGCATTCCACGCCCGGGAGCGGCGGGGAGCCCGCTTGGCCACACGCAGACTTTCCCTTGTGTCAAAAGAGCTTCGAGGTCGCTCAGCGTGGTGCTGGTGACTCTGTCCTAAACAACTGAGCTCTTGGCATGAATTAAATAAATGCTCTGCTTGCAGCCTGCGTCTGTCCGTGGGAGGTCCGTCTGCCCCTGCGTCTTAGGAGGGGAGGGAGAGGAGGCACGGGGGACTGGGCCGCTGTCAGCTCCTCAGCTCTGTGACTGCTGTCAGCACAGAGACCCCAGCCCCACTGCGTGACCCCGGCCCCTGACCAGGCTTTATTTTCCATGCTGATTTCAATAAGCAAAACGCAGAGACAGAGGCCCTCAGCGCCTGTGCATCAGGCTGCGGCCTGAGGAGCTGAGACCCCGCTGCTGCCCCAGACCTGCTCCGCCTGCCCAAGGCCCCCAGGGGAACCCCAGACCCAGAACGCTGTCGCCCTGCTGCCACCCGCTCACCTGGACTGAGGCACAGGAGCAGGAAGAGCGCCAGCCCGCTCAGGGCCAGCACTGCGGGCCGCGCAGAGGAGGCGGCCATGGGGAGGACGAGGGGCGCACAGAGCAGACAGGAGCGGACAGGAGCTGGACGGGGCTGGTGCACAGGGGAACGCAGTGTCTTTGCCAGGGGCGGGACCAGTGGTGGGCAACAGGCCAGGGGGCGTGGGCCAGCGTGGCCAGGGCAGGAGCCCCAGGGCAGGGGGCAGGCGAGCAGTTCTGGCCTGCACAGGGCCTGTGGGTGTGGGGAGAAGGAGGGGGCCCCGGAGGTTCCTGGGGGGCCGGGAGGGAGGGAGCCCCTAGGGTTGCGGCCCCGTCCCAGCTTGCGCCCCGTGGCTCCGCAGCAGCTCTGCAGGCTCTGCTCTGGAATTTCCTTCATTCCGGAGCCTCGGGAACAGGGCTTTGGCAGCGCTGGGCTTCTGCTCTGTGAAAAGCTCCACAGTCTGGATTCCGAGCCACAGTCCAGGAAAACAGCTCAGCCCAAACCACAGCGGGGAAAAGTCCCCGAGGGGCCAGGGCTGGTGGCTGCCAGCAGGGACGGAGGTTCACACTGGGCACTGGCGCCCCCGGGGACCCTGCACCCCTACAGCGCAGTACACTCCTGGGCAGAAGGGAAGGTCGGGTCTGAGGGCGGCGGTGTGGGGCAAGCAGAAGCCCCCGTCCCCTGGGGGTGGGGGACTCACCAGCTGCCACCTCCAAATGCTCCAGCCCACGTGTGGGGACGCAGCAGGGCTCACCCCGTAGTCGGGATGGGGAGAACTTGCCCTAGGTGCCTGTCCCAGAGGCCAAGTTCACACTTCCTAACCCAGAAGGGACAAGTAACTCCACCCACAGGACCTGCCGGGCCGGGAGCCAAATAGGCCGGCTTCAAAGGGAAGGCCAGGGGCGGCCTCCCGGCCGGCCGGCACTCACCTCCCCAGCGCCCACGGTCCCCCGGTCATAGCGCAGCACAGGGAGCCATGAAGGCACAAGAGCCACGTGATCTGCCCCCAGGAGCTGCTGGGAGTTTGTGGCAATCCTGCTTAAAAATTCCCACTAGCAAGTTATTTCCCCTTCTCTTAAAAGAAAAAAAGGAATTCGTAAAATAAAGAATTACAGTTATCAAACAGAGTGAGCCGTCTGTAAAGGGAAGCGTGGACGTGTCAAGATGCCGCCTGTATCATCCTCCACGGCGTCCTGGGCGCCACCCAGAGACCCTGTGTGTGCCCTTGAGCTGGCCAGGCTTCTCGGGTCCTCTGTCCCTCCTGGGGAACTGGCCCTGGGGACCAGAGCCTCTGAACATGCTGCGGGGGCCCGGCATGCGTCTGAGCCCGGTTCCCTTCAGGCAGGAGCCACTGGATCCCAAGTCTCCGAGCGGAGAGTGAGCAATCAGGGGAAATTGAGGCACAGTGCACCGCACTGTGGATGGTGTCACTGGACAAGTCCCAACAGGTGTCTGCAGCTGCGTCAGCGCCACACAGCCACGAGGCAGAGGCGGCCTCACAGCCCCTCCTCCTCCTCCTACCCGCCGCCTGCACCACCGCTGCCCTGCCTCTGCCCGCCAGTTATTCTGTTTGTTTGGCTTTGGTTTTTTGAGACATAGTCTTGCTGTGCCAGTCAGGTCTGGACTTCCTGTGTAGCCGAGGCTGGCCTGAAACTCATGACCCTCCTGCCTCAGCCTCCCGAGTGCTGGGATTACAGACCTGAGCCACCACGCCCGGCTCTGCAGCCACAGTTTTGTCTGTAGAATTTTGTATATGGACAGAACCTTGCAGAACGGTCTCTTAGGGCCGGCTGCTCCTGCTAGCAGCTGGATGTCCATGGCGTCTCCTGCAGCTGACGCGCTTCCCTGGGGCCCCGCGGCACGGACGCGGCACAGTCCGGCCCCCGCATGTGGGGTGCACCGCACTCGGAGCCCACACGCAGAGCAGCTGCGGTCGGTTTGCCCGGCCTCGTGAACGGGTGAGGGCGATGGCTGGGTGAGGGCGATGGCTGGGCCCCGAGTCCTGGGTGCTCATCAGGACGCCCAACCTCCACCATGAGAAAAGAGAGGAGCGTGGAACAATCACCTTGGGCCACACCCAGGACACCATGGCCAAGGGGCGGAGGCTCCCAGGAAGGAGCCGGCACCCCAGGGAAAGGGCCGGCCGCCCTGAGGAAAGGTGAGGCTCACCCAGGCTGGTTTTCAGAGCATGACCAGTGGGCAGGATGCAGAGGGCGCTCCTGGGCCCTGGCTCCTGCCGTGGGGCCTGGTCCTTCACCTTAGTGGAGCTCAGATGCCAGGTGCACAGGGCAGCTCCAGCGCTGGCAGCCACATCCCTGTCCCTGTCCCTGCCCCGTCCCCACCAGCACACGGGGTCCACAGCACTCGTCACCATGGGGTTCCCCCCACCTCTGGCCTCAGCAGGCAGCCCAGGAGACTGTCCAGCACAGGGGTGGCTGCGGGCACAGCATGTCCTCTCCAGGTGCCACACATCGCTCCTGCCCGTGGCTTGGACTCACAGGAAAGGACGAGATGCCCATGCTGACCACTCCCCTGGCTTGGGCGTTCCACAGCCCTTGACCTAGTGGCCCCCAGGGCCAGTGACATCTCCGAATCAGGGGCCCAGGAATGTGAGGCCGCGTCCTGGGAGGACAACAGGGAGGACGTACAGGAGGAGAGAGCGGGGTGGGGCCAGGGAGGGAGAAGGCACCGGCGGGTCCTATGCCTGTTCTTTGTGACCTGCGTCACAGCCTGGATGAGATGGAGACCAGCTCGCAGCTCTGGGGGCTGAAAGACCCCACAGCACGGGCCAGGGTCACCTGCTAACGAGTGACCAGCAGGTGAAGCGGGATGCAGGGTGCGGTGGGGGTGCTGTGGTTCTCGCCACCTCCTGACTGCTCTGGGGCTCCAGAGAGCTGAGCCCCTCCAGGATCCCTGCCCCGGGGTCCCACTTCCTCTGACCCTGCCCCCAGGGACTGAGCCTTCACCCAGGAGCCCAGGGCACATACGGTATCCCAATTCCAGCAGAGGCGGAGGCCATGGGAGGCCCGGAGGGGCAGAGCTGCAGGACCAGGACCCCAGAGCCGCAGTGCCCTGCCTGCCGGGGCCGAGTGTCACTGCCGATGAAATCCCTTTAGACGTGAAACTCCCAACCCACATCCCAGGCACTCCCAGCCCCGGGCAGGGGGTGTGATGGACCAGTGCCCTCTTACCTCGGTTTTAAAACCGTATTTTGTGCCACTGTGTACTTTGTTGTCATGAGAACAGCGAACCAAGGGAACTCAACTCCCAAGTCACACAGCCAGGCACGCTGCGCCCATCATGGCCTCCTGCTGGATTTCTGGGCCACTCACCCAGCTCCAGCCCCCAGCAGTGAGCCCCGAAAGAGGGCTCCCGCTCTGGCCCCAGCAAGGTGACCTGGGCCACCAGCTTACAGCAGAGCACTCGTCCCTGTTTCTGCCCTGGATGGCGGGTCTCCTGCTCTGAGCACCCAGGAGCAATTTCCCCAGCAGTGGACTCGGTCACAGAGGAGCACGGGTGTGCGGGAATCAGCGGGCCAGGACCTGCACCCCAGCCCGGCCCGCCTGTGGAGATGGGCATGAGAATCCATCACAGGGCTTCCTCTCCCTAGGGAAGGTAAGAAACCACACAACCCGTGCCACGAATCTCCTTCGTGCAGAGAAAGGTGTAGATGGGGCAGGTCACTCACCGCTTGCTGTGATGAGGTTTCAAACTATCGCTGTTGCTCCAGGCTTTGTCACCTGCCCCGGTGATGCAGTTGGGAGGTGGCCATACCCTTAAAAGGTGGGTCCAGGTAGAGGAAGTGAGGTCACTGGGGGCGGGTCCAGCCTGTTTCCTGGCTGACACTGGCGGTGACCAGTTTCCGCAGGGACACTCCTCCCAGCATGGGCTGCCTCCCCACAGGCCTAAGAGCCACAGAGTAGAGAGCCGCACCCACCAATGCCAAATAAACCTCTCCTCCTCCTACGTCAGTCACCCCAGTGCTTGGTCAGAGTGGCGCAAAGCCGAGCCTCACAGTCGTGTAGCGATGCCCGCTCAGAATAAGCGATCAAGGCGCAGGAAGGCTGGGGTCCAGCAGAAGCACATGGTGGCACAGGTGACCGGTGTCCATGCTCTGGGCTCTCTCTGCCCACATGTACCCACTGGATCCCTTCTACCTGCTACTCCACATGCGACCTGTGACGCAGGACTCGGTGGCCGACCCAGGGGGACAGCTGGACCCACGTCAGTGACAGTGCAGCTCGGCGAGGCCAGAGCCAAGCGAGGGAGTGGGAGGACCGTCGGAGGCTGTGTCCTACAAGGCTGCAGGGACACCAGGGGTGGAGGGGACAGAGTCCCGGAGCTGTGGGGTGGGCAGTGCTGGCCTTTCCTCACCCTCTCTCCAGCTCATTCACGTCCTTGCGGAAAGTAGCTCCCCTGAGCTACTTTAGTCCCCTGAGACCGAGGGTCCCGAGCACCAAACTCCACAGAGGTGCAGCGCTCACGGCCAAACCTGGCTCGGACACAAACCTCACGGAGCGAATTCCACAGAGCCTTCTCTGCTGTACTCACATTTTTGTGCCTGGGCCAAAACTGCTTTGCATTTCCTGTTTTCCACCCACAGGGCCTGGCATCCGGGAGGGCCCAGACGCTTGGGACAGCACCTGGGCAGCGATGACCCATTTCCATCACCGAGGCACAGCAAGGCTCCTCGCTGGGAGGCTGGGTCTTCGCCGCTTTTACCTCCTGCACCTGCGAGCACCAGCAGGGCCTCTTCTGGGAATTGTCCTCCACTCTCTGCATGAGCACAGCCCTGCAAGCCAAGCTCACAGCTGGCCTTGGGTATAATGAACAGTTTGGTCTTCTGCAAGAGCCCACGTCTAAGTAGGCTGTGTTGAGCACGCCAAGCATTTTGGTGTCTTACATAGCTAATTTTATGGGAAGCAGGTCACATCTCTCATGGCTTGGAGAAAACCTGCGGATAATCTGAGAACAGAAGAATGTTCCAGAAGACGAATGCTTCCCATGATCCACAGCGGCTTTAGTAGTCAGCCCTGCCTTGCAATTAAGGGAGACGTCAAGCAGGTGTCTTTGGGGGCGTCTCACGGAAAAATACACTGGCTAAAACTGGCTCTGCTCCAGGGAATTGGATTCAGTCCCATGAAAATCTAACATCTAACTCAGCGGAGTGTTTATTTGGCTCAAGGTTAATTGCCAGACATTGTGATGCAAGAGGCTCTGACTAAACCCCACTGAGTGAGCAAAACCAGTCATTTGTGCAAAGCTTTGATGCAAATATTTCTTTCTGGAGCTGCTTCTGTTTTTTTCATCAAAATTCCTGATGATGGCAGAAATGCAGATAGAAGACTTGAGTCCTTCACGCCCTGACACTGCAGGGCCACGTTACTGCCACGGGACCAAGCCGCTCAGGAGCCCCCAGAGATGCTGAGCGTGCAGAGAGCGTGCAATTACAAATCACCAGGCCTGTGGGGGCCGGGCTGAGCCCCTGCCTGCAGGCAAGGGGGACCCGGGCTCCCTAGTGATCCGGAGGACTCCACTCCAAATGTCCCGAAGGGTGAAGCAGCCTCTCCGGGCACTCAAGCTGGAGCCTTCAAACGCACTGTGAGACTCGCTCCTTCCTTCCCAGAGGCCTCTTGTCTTTTAATAAAGTCCTCGGGGTAGGCTGGAGTCTGTGTTCAGAGCTCAGCTGACAGGGCTGCGGATGAAGAGGGACAGCGGGGGGCAAATGACTCCTGGGTCCCCCATGCTAGCGGGGCCACTTCCTGTCTCCTGCTCTCTGACCTTTGTTCCCTAAGGAAGGGCCTGCTGTCTGTCCTCACCCTGCAAGGTCTGTCCGGCTTTCTGGGGTGCAATGTACTGGGAGGACCGGGCAGGGTGGGACTGGGAGCTGGGCTCCTGCCAGTGGGTTTATGGAGGGAACAAGTGTTAGGAAGGGGCGAGGGGCCCTAAGCCATCTTCTCCCACTGTGACCTGCTCTGGGAGGTGTGGGGGGGCCCAAGGACACTGGCACAGAGAAGGGTGAATAAACTAACCAGGCAAACCCAAATCTTGTGACCTCAAAGAGGGGAAAGTAACGATTTCTAATGGCAGTAGCCATAAACTAGCTTCTCTAGGGCAGACAAAGCGGCAGTAGCAGAAAGCAAACGTGTGAACCAGACAAGTGAAACCAAACCAGAGGCGAAGACCAACGCAGAAGTCCCCGGGAGGGGGGGAGTGCAGGGCAGGAGTGGGCACCAGTTGGTGAGTGGCCTGGCAAGGCGTGGGCAGCAGTGCCCAGCTGCAAGAGCCCCAGCAGACGTGAGCGGGCCGCCTCTGCCACACACCTACCTGAGGTCCGCACGGTCGTTCTGCTCCACCTCTCCGGTGACACACCCTCCCCCAGCCTCCCCTTGCTGTTTACAGCCACCCACTCCAGCCCCAGGGATGCTGGCTCTGCCAGCTATGCCTGTTTTCCGTCTCTGACCCCACAGGCGCACGGGAGAGGCAGTGGAGGTAACGTGGGCCTCCTTGAAGAAAACTCTGTCAGCAGGAGCTCAGCTGCCCCGCCTCAGCCTCCTGACCCAGGCCTCCCAGGGCACCCGCCTGCCCGCTGCCTGGCGCGGGACCTCTGTCCTGCAGGTGCGTCCTTGGCCGTGGCTCCCCACAGATCCCGCTAAACCCTGTGTGCAGTAAGATTCGCTCTGCGCTGGAGGAGGCCGAGCGCCTTGGTAAAAATGCACGGTGGCACATTTCCAGCACTGTGGCTTTGCGCTAGAGTTTCACAGGTCCTAAAGAACCTCACGAGCTGCCTCAACTCAGCTCTTCCTCATCAGCTCCCGAGAGCTCTGTTTCCCGTCGCTGTAGGTCTGCTCCAGCACCGCCGGCCGCCCTCGCTGTGTGCCCTTGACCGCAGCCGTGTCCCTGCATGTGCTGGCTCCTCTGCAGCTGCCGGGTGACGGCCCAGTTTGCAGACGTCGCCGTTGTTTCCGTGTTTTGCAGCTATGGCCACAGCACTGATGGCATCAGCACGCGTATGTGTGCGTGGACAGATGTTTTCACCTTAGCGGGGCAAACACCCGAGACCTCAGTCTCTGGGTGCTGACTTCAGAGTGTTCAGCTTCATGAAGAGTTTGAGCCCATCCCCCGTGGTGACTCTGCGTCCACCAGCAGCACGTGTGTGACCGAGGCTCCGCATCCCTGCCAGGGTCACCTTTGTCCCTCCTGGACCCCGCTGTGTTGACAGGGGTGCAACGCAACCCACTGCTGTTCAATCCGTTATAAGACGCCTATCAGGCTGGGGAGTTAGCTCAGCGGCACAAGTACCTGCCTGGCCAGCGCGAGGTCATGAGTGTGATCCTCGATGCCAAAATAAAATAAAACAAAATAATGAAATAAAATGAGTATTGAAGCAGGCAGGCTGGAGCACGTGACAGTTTCTCATAGACCCGGGATTTTACACTGTTTTTTAGACACACAGGTTTGGCAGGGCCCGGAGGCTGACCGGAGGGCAGGCCTGTCAGTTCCTCAGCGCACCCGGGCCGGCAGATCCGTTCCTCCGCACACGGGTACCTCAGCTTGCTTACACCCCTCAGGGATCCAAATGGAGCTCAGGAAAAACAGGCGCAGGAGCCAGAGATGCAGCAGACATGGGCTCAGCTCCAGTGGGGACAGGCGCGAAGCTGCCACCAGCAGGGTGGCCCAGGGCCCGTTTGTGTTGGGGAGAGAAGCTCAGCTTCACTTCCAGAGGCGGGAATGGGGCGGGACCTCAGGGAGGGGACAGGAAGGGCTGGGGACAAGGACCCCGTGGGAGTGGCGAACACAAACATCCCTGCTACGGTGATGTGTGCTGTGGAGTCGATGTGACACGTGCCCTCTGAGTACCGGTGGGCTCACTGCACACTGCCTGACCGGGTCCTGCTGGGTCCAAGTCACGAGCCACACAGGCCAGGTGTTGGCTCGAGTGAGTCCAGTCTCGACCTCACCTGGGCATGGAGACCACACACAGATGGCTCAACCTGTGGCCTTCAGCCATGCGGTGATGAGAAGGCCAAACATGAGTGGAAGCTTGGAGCTCGGAGCTCCCATCCTGCCCAGGGCAGCAATGTGCGGGCTCAGAGCCTTGGCCGGGGGTGACCCTGGAGGGCCGGGTACCCCAGGACGTGCTCAGCTTCTGGGCAAGGACGTGCCAAGGGTGAGTGCGATGAGTGCGCTTTTTACTCACAGTGCTTCCAGTCTGTGTGCAGCTCACCTGTCTGGGGGGGTCTGGTCCCCGGGACTGGCCCAGTGAGCCCACACGTCCCCTCTGACACAGATGGCAGTTTGCGCCAGCAGCCCCTCTGAGGTCCCCATGGGTCCTGCCGCCATGCTTCACTCTCTGAGACCCAGCTGTGCTCTGCCTAAGCCAGATGTCACCAGCTTCCAAGGTGCCAGCACACAGCCAGGACCACGCCTGGGCCTGGGGGCAGGAGAACCAGCTCTGAGGCCTCCAGGAGAGTGAGGTCTCCAATCCAAGAAGACTGGGCTGGCAGGAAAAGTTTCCACCAGGCCTCCGTGTGACGTGGAGGAGGGAGTTGCGTTCTCTGGCCGGGGCGATGGGTCACCTCCGGAGGGAAAGCCCTGTGCCTCCCAGCTCAGGTGGTTCCCACACCCCTCTCCAGGTGACGCCACCCCCAGGGCTCTGGTCAGCTGTGGAGCCCTTCTGGACTTCTGCGGGGCAGCCCTGCTCTACACTGGTGCAGGTGACGTCGGCTGTGCGTTAGGGACAGCTCCTTAGTGCCCATGCTCCAGGCCACGGGACCTCAGGGATCTGTGAGACCCTGAGTTCAGCGATACCCTCTCGCTGCCCAGGACATTCCCTTTATTATTTGGAACAGTGTCCACAAATGCAAGGCTCTGCCCTTCTGCTTAAACCCTCACTCACTCCCAGCCTCAGTGGGACTTAAAGCTCAAAGAGACGCCGTTTCCATTCTTTCCAGCCTAGAGTTACAACCTCATATGTAAATGTGTGTGTCCTCCCAAGCACCTCAAAAAATCACTAGGGTCTCATCTTCACTGTCATGGCTTCAACCTCAAATGTCCCCCAAGGCCAGTGTGGCTCCAGCCCAAGGTGCTACTGGGGAGTGGGCCTCTGAAGGTGGAGAAGTTGGGTCAGTAGGTGTGTCCCTTGGAGGGGACTTGGGGACCCCACACTTCCTCTCTCTCTCGCTTCCTGTCCCCCATGAGCTGAGCAGTTTGTTTCTCCCCTTCAAATGCCTATCACGGTGAGCTGCCTCCCCACAGACCCCAGGGCAGCAGGGCCAAGTGACCGTGACGGACGCTTCCCAAATTGTGAGCCGGAAGAAACCTTCCTGCTATCTTGTCTATCTTAGGTTGTCATGGTGACAGAAATCTGACCAGCACACTGGTTTGTTTGATCAAGTATGACATTGTTGGCCTGCCCTGCCTACCTGCTTTACATGCAGTTAGCAGCAAAAATAAACATTACTCAAGGGTAAATATTTGTCAGAACTGAGAACTGTCCCTAAAGTGTGAGGAAGGCGTTGACTGGAAGAAACTCGTGGTCTCTCAGGCCGACTGTGTTTTGCTACTTTCTGGTTGCAGTGCTGTTCAGCCCCAGGCACAGGCTGCCCCACAGACCTTCACAGGGGCACAGAAAAGACCCCTTTCCTGGCCCAAGGGGACCCCGGCTCTGGATTCCCAACTTCAGAAAACGCTAAGCAGTGAGTGGGGGTTATCGCCACGTTGAAAGCTGGATTTAAAACGTTCAGAGCTTGCTGGTAGCCACAGGCTGAGAAAGAAAGACAAGAAAAGGGGGGCGGGAGAGAGAGAACAGGGGCCCGGATGCCTGGTGCAGTCTCGGCTCTTCTCATGCTGTTTGGACCCCATTTTCCTTGTGGAGCATGGGGGAGTCTCCACTCCAGTGGGTTCCAAATCGTGTTCCTTTAAATCACGACGCTTCCTCTCTCCTGACCCGCCCTCCAGCTGCGGCTGGCTTAGTGCAGAGTCAGGGTCCCCAGACCCTGTCCGCAAGTGAGTGGCTGGAGCTGGCAGGACAATCCCATCACTGGGGAGCAAAGAGGGAGCTCCCGGCTGCATCAGCCCCTGGGGACAGGGCAGCTGCGGCTGCTCAACGGCCACGATGCCAGTTTGGGCACGGGAGGTCCAGAAGGCATGAGGACACGGGGGTCTCCCCCTCAAGGGTCACTTCTGTCTCTGTCTCTGTTTCTGTGTATATGACTTGGTCTCTGTGTGTGTCTCTATCCCTCTATCTCTGTGTCTGTTTCTGTCTCTCTGTGTTTCTCTGTCTTTCCTGGTCTCTGTCTGGCTGTCTGGCTGTCTCCAGTCTGTGTCTCTCTCACCCTCCTCCCTCCCCGAGCTCTGCGCCCCTCCCTCTCTCCTGGTCAGGAGTACTCCAGCTGGGAGTGTTTCCTGGGAGCAGCAGCTGGACAAGTGGCAGTGGGCAGCTGTGGTGGGCCGAGGGGTGGCTCCTCCTCATCCCGGAGCCTCAGGCACAGGCATCAGGGGCAGTCACCATACTGATTGGCTGCCTTGGGTCCCCCAGCGTCTTGGAGTCTTTCCAAACAGAATCTGGAGAAGAGAGATGAGGAGGGAGCAGTGTGAGGGGCCCAGCGCAGCTCCGTGGACCTGCAGGTGGAAGAAGTGGTCGGAGGTCGAGGAGCCCAGGGTCCCTGGGAGCTGCAGGTGCCCAGGAGGTCCTGGGGCTGAGATGCAGGAGCCTGGGGAGACCCACTCACACGCTGGGCCCACACAACTGTCGTCTGATGAATCTGCGCAGCTTTGAGCTTTGCGTGATGGGGTTTGTTACTGTAGCAGGAGTGTTGCCCCCCGCCCCCGCGCCCCAAGTTTCCCTGCATGCCAGCCCGGGAAGATGCTTCCTGTCCTCCAAACCTGCAGCTGTGAATCCCTCCTCTCCCTACAAAACTACAGCTCTCAAAAGACACCACCTCCAAAATAGCAGAGTCACCTTGTCCCCAGGAGGGGGCGGCAGGGAGTCCGGACCCTGGCTTTGGAGGGCCAGCTCCTCCTGCGGTGTAAGGCCACCGCAAATACCTAACCAGGGTCTCAGCAGGACAGGCAGGGATGCGACCCGAAGCACTCCAAGGTCAGCACAGCTTCCGGTGGTTGCCAGCTACAAAGCAGCCCAGCGAGGGCGCCAACCCATGTCTGTGAATTCGAACCAGCTTCTCCCTTGGCTTCACTGCCCTACGCCTTCCACTGTGAAAGCTGCTCGCTGGAGGATATTTTCTTGCTTTTTGGTGTCACTTTTGTACATTCGAATTTTGTGGCGGTCATCAAAGTGGTTCCTTTCTCAGTTTGTTTTCTTCCTCATTAGTATAAGCAAGGCTGTTTTGAAGCCAACCATTACCAGCCTGCCAGGCACCTGGGCGTCAGGCACCTCCTCCACCCAGCCGCAGGGCCAGGGCACAGCTCTGGGACACGTCTGCGACAGGGCCTTCCAGCTGAAGGAGGGTCTCTGGGCTCCACTGAGGTGACCCTGACTCAGGTGAGAAGGAGCAGGTGAGGAAAGGGACAAGAAACTACTACGGAGGAGGAAGAAGAGGAGGAAGAGGAGGAGGAGAAAACCCACAGGGACTTTTTATTAAATAGACATTGAAACCAGCAAAGCTTCGGCAGCGTGAACTCCGGGGCATCCTGGAGCCGACCAGAGCAGCTCCCTAACGGCCCGGCCTGCCCCATCCAGAAGCTTCACTGCCCCCTCTTTCCTTCCGCCCTCGGAAAGCTCCTCTGTAAAACAAACAGTTGTCAGGGGGCCATTTCCCACCCTGGTTACTGTACAGTGCATCAAAATTGGATATCACCACACCATTAATTTCCGCACACATCTGCTCGAGGAATTCTCCGTGCCTCCGTGGCACATCCATCTCCATCTACTTCTCATTTTATTACCCTGTCTCTGTGTCAGCAAGCAGTATCAGGTGCCGGGAGCGTTTGGGAGCTGTGCCAGGCGGCCAGCAGGCCCTCGGCCCCACTCCCTGCGGTTTGAGGCTCCATTTACCACTTTAATTTCCAGGCAGCTGTAATTCAGGCTCACAAACGGCCAAGGCACAGATCACGCGCCTCCCAGGAGCGCCTTGCGTCGCCAGTAGCTCCTGATTTACCGTGGAGCGCAGACAACAGTCTCCCTTGGGGGTGCGGAAAGCGAGGCTTCGCCTCTGTTTGTATTTAAGGCTCCCCGGTCCCTGAGCAGCCAGATCTGCACGGGGAGGGTGGATAGGGTTCCTGACAGGCAGCTTCCCAGCCTGGCATGGTGTGCAGGCCTCGAGAGGCCTCGCTGACCTCCAGCCCTGCCTGGGCTCCAAGTCTTCCACCCAGTGCTCCTCCAAGTGCGCGTGCAAAGCTCTTTCCGAGGGAAAATCGATGCATAGTTGAGAACAGACCCAAGAATGTACAGTCTCATTCCATGCAAATGTCGCCTACTTGCAAGTCAGCCCTGCAAAACAGATCTGTCTGTACAACTGGTATCTCAATCCTATAGTCCCAGTGCAGCTTGCAATGGGCTCGAGTCCATTTTAGCATTGCTCTGTGAGGAGAACAAAAGGATTCACACTCGAGCCTTCTTACCACACCGGCAGACCAAGCCCCTCCTGGCTCTGACAATATCCTGCCTCAAACCCAGTGCCCTGCGCCTCTTTTGAGCTCCACCATGAGCCGAGCCTGGCAAGACTTTGACAGATTCTTCAGGAGAAGTGGCCTCCACAGCCATGCCCAGGGCTACGGGAGTAACAGCTCTGGCCTGGACCTCATGCGTTGCTGTTTGGACAAACCAAGCCGGAAGCCTGCTATTGTCTTGCAGGTCGACCTCATGGGAGCCGGAAGCTGGCCCAGGACTGGGATTCCTGATTCCCCGTGAATGCCGTTCCTCACGCTGAGGCGTCTCTGGAAGACAGTTAGCTTGTTACGCACCTCACGGGACGTCGTGATGAGTAGCGCAGCCTCTGTGCCTGTTGCTTTTGTGCCAGGGATTCAGCCAAGTATAGACAGAAAGTAGTCGGGGGAAATCGCTTCCTAACTACAGGCACAGACTTTTCCTTGTCATTGTTTCCCAAATAATACAGGACCATCATTAGTGTGGCCGGGGACCTTGGGTCAGGCACATGAGTCATTGAGATGGCTCCACGTCTGCAGAAGGGCTGGCATCGATTCTGTGGCAGCAGTGCACTCCTGTGCTTAGCTGAGTTTTAGGGTCCAGGGAGTCCTGGGACAAGTCCTCGTAGACCCTGGACACAGGGGCACTGCAGCACTCTGTCCATTAAAGGGAGGTTTTAAAAGGATGCCGAAAGTTATTTTCTTCTCTTTTTTTTAGAAAAAAATATAAAACCAGGCTTGTAGCTTGTATCCCCTGGATTTTTGCTTGTGTGTCTCTCATCAGATCCAAATACAGGTGGACGGCGAGGTCGGGCTTCTATCCCTCTCCTGCCCACCTCTCCCACCCTCCTTTTAAAAGCAGCAGTTTTGTTCATTTGTAACAGACGTGCCCCATTATTGGTGTCCCCTTCCGTGGAGAGGTGGCTGCGCAGCACCCTGGCTCTACCCGCCAGCCTCAGCTTTGAGGGTGCGCCCTGGGTCCCGGGCTGCTGCGCCCTGTGCTGTAGTCGGCCGGTCCTCAGCATGCAGACACCTGGGAGCCCCACGAGCAGCACCGAGCTCCCCCTTCTGCTGCCCTTGGGCTCTGCGCTGGGTTTGGAACAGGTTCCTGGGAAACAGTCCGGGGAGCGAAGGGCAAGTGCAGGGGTCGTCGTTCGCTGTTGCCCAAGCCCTGAGGCGCAGTCGAGAGCGGCCCCTCCGCAGCCCGACCCGGAGCAGCACAGGTGCCCGGGGCTCGGGGCCCAGCTGTGTCCAGAAAAACCCATCCCAGGTTCAAGTGCGCCCTGGCCACCCACAGACCCTGTACCCAGTGTGGCAGCCCGGCGTACTGTGTTGTTCCTGTTTTGCCCTGCCTAGGGGTGCTGACCAGAATCTGTGGTGTCATCGCCCTGTCACCTGTAGGGAAAGATCAGATCCAGAATACAAAGTCGGGTTCCTGTAAGTTTGGGTCCTTTGCCTTCACCTTTGGTTTGGCCATTCTGGTCTGGGTAGCTCTGCATGGCTTCGATTTGCTTTTCTCATTTCTGCTCCATTTTGTTCCTCTAGGATTTATTTATTCTTTTAATCTCTTTTCTCTCACAAGCTCTTTATGCAGTGAGACTATTAAGGCTTTGTCTGCAAGTGAGTTGTGACGTTTCCATCGGCTTGGCATTTGTTTTTTTCATTTGCCTGGTATGTTTCTTGTCATGCCAAGATTTTTTCTTTTCTAAAGTTTGTATACGATCAGCCTATCAGGGCTTCCCCACATGCCTTCTGGATTTTGAACCATTGTGGGAGGTAGGTTTGCTCCTGAGGCAGTGGGGTGCAGACGAGAAGAGCACCGGGCCAGGCTGCAGACCCTTGAGATGGCTGTGGAGAGACCGAAGAGCTAAAGGGAGCGAGGGTGGCCCCATGGGCCTGACAGCTGTCAAGGTCACCTGCACAGAGAACATCGACCATGTGCCTGGACCACTGCACTCTCATGCCAGAGGCCTCCAGGCCGCCCCCCTCTCCCTGCTGAGTCCTGGGGACCCTGGTCCACCTTGCATAGGCTGAGGCTGTCCAGCTGCAGTGTGGGGGGCAGCTGGCCCTGACCTGCCCATGGTGCTGTGGAAGAGAGCTCCCCCTGGCTGGGAAGGGAGTCACGGTCTCAGGCCCAGGCCGTGGGTGATAAGCCCAGCGCCATCTTGTCTGTGCACACACCTGACCTTATTTCATCCACAAAATAAAGTGCACAGCATGGTTAAATTTCTCCAGGGGGGAAACTGAGGCTCAGGACGGTTAATGACCCTCCCCTTCCCCTCCTAGGAAAGGTGTGACTCGGTCACTCACCGGGTGCTGCTGGTTCCAAGGCCCAGGCTGGTTTCCCCCCTGGCGTCTTTGGAGATGGGGCCCAGCTGCATAACCAGACTGGAGCACAAGTGGACGTCCTGCGCGGCGATGCTCTCGGGTGACTAGGACTCACTTCAAAGCCACTGCAGTCTGCAGCGGAGTATTGGAAGGGCATTCCTTATGCTCAGTGGAAACTCTGCCCCAGCAGAGAGGACAGGCGTCACCAGAGTCTTGGGAAGTCCCAGGGGAGGGTTTCTCCCAGCACTAGAGAATAAAAGGTTGTTAGAAACAGCTTCCTTGTGACCACACCATACAGGACTTGCGATTAACGAGGTTGCCCAGCAGCTCATTAACTGAGTCACTGATACCTGTGGCCAGTGTTCCAAGGGCGGGGGCACATTTTTCACAACCAGAAACCAAACTGGGTTCATCCCTTAGTGTCTGACCACCCCAAATAGTTCCCGGGGCTGAACTGATAGCAACCAAGCTGTGGGACAAATGATGTAAACCAAAGTGCATCATCTTCAACCAGCAAGAGAAGAGAGGCACGTGCGACACAGCACGTGTGTGTAACTCGGCTCTTTCTGCACAGCTGCACAGCCAGGGCCCAGGATATAACAGAACTGTAGACATAACAGGAACTGTACAAAACAGAACTGGGACAGTCGGGTTCCTGCACTGGGGCAGCTCCGCTCGCACCGGGGAACCCCACTGTGGCCTGGTCTCCTCTCTGCATGAAATGCAGAGAACACTCGGGGCCCAACAACCCGCAGTACATCACAAGGAATTTCAGTCTTTTCTGCTTCTTTAAAATTTTTTGTTTTCTTTTTCATTTTCAGTTTTATCTTCTTTCTCCTTTTTCTTTTTATTCACACCTGTCTGGTACATAACAGCCACATGCATGGTGGGGGTGGCTGCTTGTGCAACATCCCTTTCGTTCTTTTCACACTGCCTCTCCTCCCTTCCTCCTTCTCGCCATCTCTTGGTCCAAAGAGGTCCGGTTTGTTCTGCCCAGCAGCTGATCCATGAAGCTCCTTTCTCTGGCGGATTTGGCACTAGTACCCTCCCTCTGCAGTCTTGCCTGCCTCATCTCAAGGCCTCGGGCGTGTGCCCTCTGCCCAGCTCCTCCCGAGGCTTCACCACCAGCTGCTGCTCCCCGGTCCATACCCATGTGAGCAGTGGAGCACGCATCCTCCTGCCTCGGGTTTGTTTGCTTAGCACAGTGTCACCAGCTTAACACACGCTGCCACAAAAGGCAGGACCTGCTTCTTTCCAAGGCTGAATAACATTATGGTGTGTGCATGTGCGTGTGTGCACGTCTGCATGTGTGTGTGCGTGTAAGCGAGATAGAATATCATGGTTTCCTTCTGTTACCCGCCATAGGCTCGAGGCTTGTCTGCAGCTGTGCACCATCGCACACAGCGCGGAGTGACCACAGGAGTACTTCAGCGGGGCTGGAGAGAGCGCCTGACTGGCCAATCGGACTGCTGCTGTCCTTGGTGGTCACTTGGCTACGGACATGGAGGAGGCCCCCCTGACCCAAGGGAATGAACAGTAGTGGGGTTGCTTTCATCAGGGCAGCGCAGTGGTACTTAGGATCATGAACTCAGTTTTCTCCTCGGCTCTGGTCCAAGCCAAGCAGGAGGAGAACGTCATCAGATTTATCCACAAGGTCAACACTGAACCTAACCCTGAATTTGATTAGGTTCTTGTCCAGTTTGGTTTGCAATCATGGAAAGAGTTAAATTCATGAACTGAGGTACCATTGCGTTTAAAGCTTGCTCAATAGGAAAAACACCTGCTCTCTTAAATGTGGCTGGCTGGGTTTCCTGCTGGAATGATGAATACTGGTCTTAAAGTCAGCCTCCTAGGCTCCCTGGCCGGCTTCTCTGCACCCGCCCACCCCACCCAGCCCCACTGTGGGTTCCACCCGGAGATTGAGATCATCAGCCTTAGACCTAGGGAATTACAAGCCAGTTTGCGGCTCTGGGAAAGTACTATGGGAGCCCATTTGGTGAGGACAGCAGACGTGCCCTGGGGCTCAAGCTACCAGCCTCTCTCAGCGCCTTTGTTATGCAAAGGACAATAAACTCCCTGAAGAGAGATGCAGTGCGTTGGAAATGTGATCAACAGGAAGGACCGGACAGCCCAGAGTGGACCGGGAGATTACACTGAGGAGGAGGGGGCCAGCCCACAGGTCTGTAAAGCAGCATAAAGTGTGATGTGAAAAAGTAATTCCTGAAAAACGTCACAAATTTGATGAAAACCCACTGTTGCCTGGTACATGTGTCCAAGGCCTCCTGAGGCCTGCTCACCCTCTTTTTCTTTGCTCAAACATCCTAATAAAAGTGTTTTTAAAAGGAAGTTTTGTTACACATGTGAACTGTATTGCACACTTCAGACAACTCCTCTCCACTCAGCATGGCCAGGGCTGAAACGCTGGATGTAGGGTCAGCTTGAGAGCTCTGAGCTTCCCAAGGGGAAAACCTAAGGAGATCCCCGTCCAGGCCCACTGTCACCAAAGCAAAAGTTGTAAACATGAGCAAAATTTGTAAACACGAGACAAATGAAGGAAACATTTGAGAACAGCTAAAGAAAATGAATGACTCCTCACATGGAGGGAAGCATCCTTCCTCTCTTCTCAGCAGAGGCAGCTGGTGCCAGGGAGCTGGAAGTTTGAGGCCCATCAGTAACGAGAGACCCAGGTGACAGGCCTGACACACCAGAAGCACCAGTGAAGTGAACAGATGCAAAAGGAACACGGGGTTGGTGGCCCGGGACACAGGTAAGGTGTTGTTCCTTAATGTCTTTACTGAATTAAGGCTAATTACTGTGCCAAGCATAACATATTGTTGATTTCATAACATGCTCAACTATAATACGTCTGACAGGGGACATAAAAGGGAGACAGGAAAGGGAGCCCCACTCCTGCATGTTTGCTATATACCTATGCTGCAGGAATGGTGTCTGCAGTAACCTGGAGAGGAAACCTGGCCCCAGATCTCCCAAACCTCCAGCCAAAACTAACTTCTTTTGTTGATAAGTTGAGTACTAACAGACATAGTGTAATCCTAAGCACAACACCAGAAATGAAGAAGTAAGCAAAACATAACTGGAAATAGAATAACTGATAACGGTGTACCTAGAGAATGTTTGTTAAACATTTGTTTAACACTGGAGAAGACATTAAAAGGGAACAGATGCAGGGGCCGGAGATTTAGCTCAGTGGCTTAAGTGCCTGCCTGGCAAGCGTGAGGTTGTGAGTTTGATCCCGGTATCAAAAAAAAAAAAAAAAAAAAAAAAAAGGAGCAGATGCTCTGTGCCATTTTTGAAGCATTATGTAAATATCAAACAGCTTTCACATAGATAAACAGTTTAGGTTAAAAAAAGAGCAAAACAATGCAAAATATCTAGAAAGTAAACAAAATGACAGCAGTAAATCCAGTCTCGTTAAAAATGTGCATGGACTAAATACTCTGACTAAAAGATGGAAATTTTCAGAATGGATCAAAAGGAAGACACAGCGATATATTATTTTCTGGAGATAAATTTTATATTTAAATATGTAAGTAAGTTCAAATAAAAGGACAGAAGAATTAAGTTCATTTCAAGAACTTAATTCTTTCCATCATTCTGGTCCCAAACTGAGTTGGATAATAACCAGATCAAACTCAGTGATTAGGTTTCATGTTGATCTTAAGGGTAAATTTGATTCAGTTCTGTATATCATAGCAATAGTAACCATAAAAAGGCTGGAGTGGCTATGTTAGTACCAAAGAAAATTGAATTTGACAAAAGGAATACTACTACCACCAAAGAGGAACACTTCATGATGATAAAAGAGCTAGTACCTCAAGAAGACGTAACAGGGCTGGGATGTAACTCAGAGATAGAGTGCTTGCCTAGCATGCACAAAGCCTTGGATTCAATCCCTCAGCATCAAAGAAGCAGCAAGAGAAGGACAAAGAGAAAAAGAAGTAAGGAGAGGGAGAGGAGGATGAAGAGGAAAGAAGAAGAGGACATAACAAATAGCAAATGTACATGTACCTGAAAACACAGTTTGAATTTATATAAAACAAAATCTAAATGAATTAAAATAAAGCAATTCAACATTTGCATTTACAAGAGATTCAACACCCCTCTCTCAGTAATTGACAGGACAGTTAAATTTAAAAATTAGTAGAGGCCATGGATTTAGCTCAGCAGCGTAAGTACCTGCCTGGCAATCTCTGGTACAAAAAAAAAAAGAAAGATCAGTAAAGATAAAAAATACTCGACCCTGTAAACCAGATTGACCTAACTGGCATGTACGTAATAATTCACTGAGCAGAGTGGAACACACACTCCTCTCCAGTGCACACCGCACACTCTGTAGGGCAGTATGCTAGGCTAGAAAAGTTTCAGTATGTTCCAAAGGGCTGAACCCTCACAGAGGATGTCCTCTAACTAAAAGAAAATTAAATTAGAAAGCAATAATAAAATCTCACACAACTAGCAATCAAAAGGAACTTTTTAAAGCTATTCCCTAAATATTTGGAAATTAAATAACATAATTTTAAATAACCCATGAGCCAGGAATAAATATCACGGGTATTACAAATTCTTGAAAATAGAGGAGGGGAAGTTTTCCAATGCATTAGGCTAGTATTTCTTATAACGAAGCCAGACAAACTATGGAAAAGAAAGGCGAGTACAGAGTCAATTCTTCATGGATAGAGATGCAAATGTCTTTTACACATTTAGCAAACTGAAGCCAGCAGCATATGGAAAGGGTTATATACTATGACAGAGTGGAGCTTATCCCAGGAAAGCAAAATTGGTTTAACATTTGAAAATCTCTTAATGTAAAACACCACACTTACAGAATAAAGGGGAAAAAACCACATGATGATTAAAATCAATGCAGAAAAAATTTGGAAGAAATCCAGCATATATCCATGACAAAAGCTCACTAAACCACAAAAAAGGGAATCACCTAAAACTAATAAAGAACATCTCTAAAAAGCCATAGCTAGCATCATACTTAGTGATGAAAGACAGACTTTTTTCCCTAAGACAGATGACAAGAGGAAGATGTCCACTCTCATCATTTCAAACTGTAAAGGGCAATCAGGCAGCAAAAGAAATGAAAGGTGTCTAGATTGGAAAGGAAAACTATCTCTATTTCCAGATGACATGACTGTAATATAGAACTGTTAAAGCAAAGAACCTGGACCTAATAAGCAGGTCCAGCATTATTATTGTAGGATGCAAGGTCATACACACAATTAATTGTTTTTGTACACACTAGCTAGCAATTAGCAATCAAACAACAGAGTTCAGAAAGTCATTCCATTTATAATCGCATCAAAAACAGTAAAACATTTAAGAATAAAATTGTAAAAGGGTAACACTTATACACTGAAAACCATGAAATATTGTTGAACAGAATTAAAGATAAAATAAGTGGAAGGATGCCACGCACTAGTAGATTGGAGATTTTACCATGGTAAGATGGTGTTCTGGTTTGAACCTTAAACGTGCTCCAAAGCCTACTTGTTAAAGGCCTATCAGTTGGTAACTATATGCTACAAGGGAAACTGGACCCCTTCTCCATTCCATACAGAAATTAACTCAAAATGATCATTAACCTAAATGTAAAAGTTAAAACCATAAAACTCTTACAAGAACATATAGGGGGTGGCCCTGAAGCAAGGCCAGCAGATCGCTGTAGCTGCTGGTTTCAAACAGGAGCCTAAAGAGAATTCTTTCTGTGGTCTGTTGGCCATTTCAGAACTTTGGAAATGGAATGGTCAGTTCATCAGAAAGAAATAGCAGGTGAGTGTGGCAGACTTTCGGTGGCCTGCAGGAGAGAGACCCTGGTGCGTCGGGACCTGCACAGTGCAGTTGACTCAGGGTGCCAGGAGAACAAGGAACTCCTCCCCTCTCTAGGGGGCCGCTGTGAGTGTGGCAGACTTTCAGAGGCCCAAAGGAGAGAGACCCTGGGGTGTTGGGACCTGCTCAGTGCTGTTGACTCAGGGTGCCGGGAGAACAAGGAGCTCCTCCCCTCTCTGGGGGGCGGCTGTGAGCCTTCCAGCATGCAGGCTGAGAATCAAACATCTCATGTCATCCTGTCCCCTGTCCCGTGTCCCCCCCCCTTAACAAGTGGTAGCCAGTGAAGTACACATCTTGTGAAAGATTGGCTATGTTATTTAGTATGAGCTCCCTGTACGCAAAGATATGGACAACCATTTGGAAGAAAACAAGAGACAATATGACAGATAGTAAAGACCTCTGGTCGTCTAGCTTTGAAATTTATGCTTTTTTATGTCTCATTCTGTTCTGTTTTGTTGTGTTTAATTTTACCCCCTTTAAAATAAAATTTAAAAAAAATAAATTAAAAAAAAGAACATATAGGGGAAAATATCTCCATGATACTATGTTCAGCAGAGTCTTGTTAGAAACGGATCTTAGTCACTTTTCTCACTGCTGAAATACAACACTAAGACTTAAAGGAGCAGAGGTTTATTCTGACTGATGTTGTGTATTCTCAGGTCTTGCACGGGCAGCTGGCTCCACGGCAGGACAGCATGGCAGCGCGGATGGGGAGGACAGCTGCTCTCACCTGGCAGCCGGGAAGCACAGAGAGAAAGGAGGAGCCGGGGAGGGAAACAAACCCTTCCGGGTCTTGTGGGCTTTCGGGAGACGCCAGGAGCTGGTGCTGTACCCCTGGGCACCCCAAGGAGGGCTATCCCCAAGGTCAAGCCCTGCACTGGCCTTCCAAACTCCCTCAGTGACCTTGCAGCACTGGCACAGGGGATGGGTGGGCAACAGCACAGCGAGGTTACCGCCTTGGCAAGAGGCACAGGCATCACTGCATCTAAGGGACCTGAGTGTCCCCAGATCTGGTCTCCCTAGGGACCTGGAGCCCATTCCTGCAGACACCAAGGGACAGTAATTACATGGAATGAACTGGAGCACACTGAGAGGGCCTGTCGTGCACCGGCGGGAAACATCTGCGGAGAAAGATGCTTTCGCTGGGGTTCACTGTCTGCCAGGCGGCCCACAGTCTTCCGCCGGTTGTTAGATGTGATCGATCGCCTTCCATCCAGACAGCCCTGCCAGCCTCGTTCTTCCGGGAGAGTGTCGTCACGGTGCCCGGCCAGGGTCTGCAGCAGCAGCAGGGTGCTGACGGCCCCCAGGTGCCCACAGGCACAGCCTTGGGCTCCCACGTGCAGCAGGCTGGCCACCTGGCCAGCGTCTCCCTGTCTCGGTCTCCTTCCGGCTTTTCTTTTCTCCTTCCTTCCCTCCTCTCCCTGCAGCCTGACTGCGAAGCACTAGCTTCTCATTTTCAGCAGAGGCTGTCGCCGGGGCCCAGTAGATGACAGTACAAATTAAAAACTGATAGGTTTTCCTCGGTGCGGTAGAAAAGCAAAAGCAAAGAAAGGAAAAAAGAAAAAGACCTTTATTGCAGGCACGGGAGGGAAGGGCCGCAGTAGGGTTCAAGATCCCCTGGGGCGGGGCAGGTGAAGAAGCCTCCACGCTTATTCGCTTATTCGCTTATTCAGTCTGGCAGGGGGTGGAGCTTGAAGGGGAGGCAGAGTAATGTTCTGACAGCTGATTGGGGGATGTTGGCGCATGCGCAAAAGGCCGGAAGCTCAATTTGTGGGTTTGCAAGCAGCAGCAGAAGTCAGAGTTGAAGGGAGGTGCAATCCAGTGCCACGTGGGGCCGGCGCCACGCAGAGCCTTCGCCCCGGCAAACCTATCAAAAACCCCAGGAGTCCCCCTCAGGAGCCAATCAAACAACAGGCAACAGCACTCGATTACCTGCTCAGTCATCTTGTCTTTGGTAGCCCTCTGTGCCCTCCTGCGATGACTCGTAGTGTGTTTCTTACTTTAAAAGTGCTGGATTGGGCCAGGGATTTAGCTCAGTGGCATAAGCGCCTGCCTTGCAAGCACGCGGTCGTGAGTTTGACCCCTGGTACCAAAAAAACCCAAAAAATGAAAGTGCTGGATTTTATGTGTTGACCATGAAACGTAAGAAAACCCTCCGCAGCACCATGGCCGTGCTGACCTGTGTGGCCACAGTCTCCTCCTTCACAGGCGCCCCAGCCGGCGCCCTCTTCTGCCCCACCTGAGTTCCTGACTCGGCCTCACAGCAGCTCCGGATCAGGGACTGGCTCATCCCTGAGACCACCCCACCGCAGTCCTGGGGATCACGGAACCCTCCCTCAGAGGCATGTACCCCCAGGATGGCTCTAGTGGGGTCTGGAAGGTGCCCGGAGGCCCAAGTGTCAAAAGTGGGCACGCCTGGAGGGTGGTAGACGCTTTAGGAGCCGGGCCGGGCTGGAACTGTTGGATCCCTGGGGGCGACCTCTGGAGGGGACTTTGAGGGCCCCCAGCCTCTTTCTCCTTCTTTGGTTCCCAGCTGCTTCGAGGTGAGCAGCTTTGCCCGCACTACGAAGAGTGGCCTCACCACTCGCCCAGTAGCAACAGGGCCAATAGACCATGGACTGAGACTCTAACATGGGGAGCCAAGGTGAGGCTGTCCATTGCCAGCCTCAGGCACTTAGCTACAGAAACGGAAGGTGACTGAGCCACGGAGGCCTCCAGCCCTGCACACATGTGTCTGCATGGAAGAGACTCCAAGCTGTGAGCGGACATGGCATTACAGAGGGATCCCGTCTGCACGGAGGAAGCAGGTGCTAGGTGTGTTTTCTGTCCAGCCTAGAGAAGGACACAACTGACTAAAGGAGTCAAAATCAAACCTCACACAAGCCAGTCACGGCACACACGCACACACGGGCCTGCCCTGCTGATGGGGTGGACGCGTGAGGCCCTGCTCCAAGGAGCAGGGTCACCGGCTCCCAGCTCTGCCCCATCAGGACACAGGCACAGGAGCGGGGCAGCTGGCCCTGGGAGAGCAGAAGCCTGGCCAAGGGCCTGCACCTCGGGTGAGCTCTGAGCACCACCAGGGATGAAGGAAAACTTTGTAGGGGCCTCGGCCAAGGGGCACGACTGTCCCCAAGCTGCCCACACTCTGGGTGGGTCTCAAAAAGTGAGAATGCCACTCTGGTTGTTTGGTGCAGATTTTTCCAGGTGATGAGTAAGAGCTGTTTACTCGGGCTGGGAGTGAAGGCAGGGAAGAAAGGGCAGAGTTGTGGTGTGGCGGGAAGTGTTTGTCGATGGAGAATTTTCCCTTCACAAGGCAGGAAGTGGGTGAAGAGATCGGGGTGAGCTCCAGCGCCAACATCCGTGTTTGCAGACTGCGTTCCCCACGCAGGGAAAACATGGGTCCTGTGGCCAAGGACAAGGGCTCACTGTGTCCTCAGCTGAGCTCTAGTGACCCCTTCGGTGTGGAAGATAAACTAGAGGTGAGAGGGAGGGTGGAGAAGTTTAACAGTGCAGTTTTCAAGCTGGAACTGGACTCAGAGGGCCCCACACCCTGTGAGCATTCTGTGGTTTCCGTCCCAAGGGCCAACACCCTGAAAATATCAGGGAAAATTCCAGAAACAAACAGGTCATAGCTCTAAATTTTTTTGAGTTAACCTCTTATTTATGGATGACTGATTACACGATTTCCATTGTTTTACTCTTATATGATAAACGCCATAGTTTGTTTTTATTCTCTTTTTTCTTTTCCCTTCCCGCCTCCTTGTTCTCCTTCTCATTTGACCATTTTCTTCCTGTATCACAATATCCACTACACATTTTGGCTGCGGGTCAGTTCTGAGCACCCTTGGGGATAAAGGCAAACTTTGTAGGGGCCTCGGCCCAGGGGCACGACTGTCCCCAAGCTGCCCACACTCTGGATGGGTCTCAAGGTGCGTCTATTGAGCTAGAAATGTCTCAAGTTTATCCTTTTTTATGGTTGAGTAGCACTCCATTGGGCATTTGGGCTATTTCCAAGACTAGGCTGTACAGTCTGTGCCACTGTAAATATGGATGTGCATATATCTCTGAGGTTTGATGTTTTTAATTCTTTTGGAAAGATACCAGGAAGGGAAATAGCTGGGTTGAATGTCACCTCCAATTCTAGTTTTTTGGGGGATCTTCACACTGATCTCCACAGTGATTGTACCAGGTTATAGTCTACACTCCCATCAATAGTGGAGAAGTGTTCCCTGTGCCCCACAGCCCCTCCGTGTGTGTTATTGGTTGATTTCTTGATGGCAGCCTTTCTTTCTTGAGTGAGATGGGATCTCAGTGTTGTTTTAATTTGCATCTCTTGAATGATCAGTGACATCGAACACTTTTTCATATATTTATTTGCCATTTGTACTTCTTCATCTGAGAAGCATCTATTTCAGTGCCCATTTTTGGATTGAGTGTTTAAATTTGGGGGAGGTCTGATTTTTTTGGAGTTATTTATATTAGATATTACTTCTTTGAGAAAAGGCTGGAAAATTTTTTTTGCACACTGTTTTGTCTCTTCACGTTGTTGTTGGTTTTTTTTGCTTTACGAAAGCTTTTTAATAAGAAGAAATATCAGTCGTTGATTCTTTATGATAGTTCCTGTGCAACCTGGGTTTTATTCATAAAGTCTTTACCTACACCAATATCTCCAAGAATTCTACCTATTCTCTCTTCCAGCAGATTTAATTTTTCTGTTTTAATATTTAGATCTTTGATCCGTTTTGATTTTAGTTTAGTACATGATGAGAGACAGAGGTCTAGTTTCATTCTTCAGCATGTGCAAAGCTAGGTTTTCTAGCGCCATTTATTAAGGAGGTGATCCTTCTTCCAGTCAAGGACTTTGGCTCCAAATTGCATGCTGTTCTAAAGAGTCTGAGGAAGCCTGGCACAGCGGTACATGCCTGTTATCCCAGAACTTAGGAAGCTAAGGCAGAAGGTTTGCTGAGTTCCAGCCCAGCCTGAGCTACCCGGTGAGTTCAAGGCCAGCCTGAACTCCATAGGTGAGACCCTGTCTAAAGCAAAACACAAAAACAAAAAATCTAAAGAGTTTGAGAAGATCTCACCCCATGCTGCTCTGCTCTACTAGGGACAGGACTCAGCTCCTCGCCCAGTGTGTCCACTGTCCCCACCTGTGTGCTGCTGAGGCCTCACTGCCACCAAACCCACTGTCGCAGCCCCGCAGGGCTGGTGTGCAAGGAGCCTGCAGTGTGCTAATGACGACCTGCAAGTGCAGGAGCAGCCGTGCCCAGAGGGCCTGGGAACCAGCGGGGGCAGGTGGGCAGCTCCGTGTGGTGTGGATGGCATGCGGTGCCACTGCCCTCAGGGAACAGGTCAACAGGACCCCTCCCCCCAGATAAGGGTGGCTCCAAACAGGGCTGGGGTGGGAGCCAGTCGGGGGTACCTTTGCAGCTGTGAACCCCTCGGGGACCGGCCCACCAGGCACAGTCTGGCTCACCCAGACTGGAAGTTTTTGGTCAGAGGAGGTGAGGTGACCCTGCCTCCTACAGACAGAGCCCTATGGCTGAGAGGCACACAGACGCTTTTCCTGTGCACATGACATGGCCTGTGGGGCGCAGGGACCCTCTGTACCCGGGGCTGGCCTGCCCACTCTGCACTGATGGATACTTTACAGAAGGGAGGCTGGTCTTGGTGGTCACTGTCACTACAGAGACAGCTCGCACAGACTGAAGCCGTGGTGACTCACACCCAGACACACTGTGGTCCTGAGGGTCATCAGCCTGAGTGGCCAGTGTCTTCTCGGAGTCAGGCCCCGTGCCTGGCAAGCAGGCATGCTCGGGGAGCAGGGGCTGTCTGTCTTCACAGGCGAGGAAGCCGGCATTTGGGAGGTAAATGATGTTCTCGAGGCTCCTGGCGGGCTTGGCCGGGCCCAGAAGGTTCAGCCTTGTGCCCACCACCCGCCTCAGCGGGACCCTGGCTGCTCTGACAGCTTTTGGATTCTAGAACGACCTGGCGAGTCACCGTCCCACCACCGCCACTGCTGATTTGGTGAGGAGGGACAGCGGGGGTGGTCATCTGGGGACCAAAGCTAGAGGTTGGGCGGTCAGCTCTACCTGTCTGACATGGCCTGGACTCTGACCAGGGGCCAAGGGGATGCGCAGGATGGCTGCGGCACAGCTGTGTCCCGGGGACAGGATGCAGTGACAGCACCCAGAGGAGCAGAAGGTGGTGCTGATGCGGCCTGGGAGGACTTGTCCTCACCTGCCCAGACGTGACCACGGCCTCCGCTGGGTGGCTGTCAGCATCGGTGTGGCTGGAGGAAGGAGCTGTGGGTGGGTGTGTGGTGGGTGTGTGGTGGGTGTGTGAGTGTGGGCACTGACACCATGCCAGTCATGGCCATGTGCGGCGGGCA